>SNQJ01S0014616.1:80618-110439 GCA_010110895.2 Picea sitchensis
ATAAATGAATATTGACCATTCTGATAACCGAATGGTAATGTGCAGGATGCACAGGTTCATGATCCATTATGAACAAAAAAATTTGCTATTAAAGCATGTTTTTGTTTTCCAAAAAGGTTAGGGTGAGGCCTAATCAAGGTTGCTCAAGGAAAAGAGAAAGGAGATTCCAACAGGGAGTAAATTGAAAAAGAAGATAAAAGACAGTGAGGCCTTAGAAATAACTCAGCTTGGCTAAAGAGTCCCAGGCGATGTAGAAATAATTTGAAGAAGGAGAGAGCCCTCAATTCTTTAATTCCCATGGATGTATGCCATATTCGGTTGGGAAGATCATGGCAGTTTGACAGGAATTTCATTCATGATGGGAGGAAGAATACATACACCTTGAAGAAGAATGGTAGAACACACATTTTGTTGCTAATAGAGGAGAAAAAAGTGAAAGAGGAAGCCAGCACGAGCATACTTCTCATGAGTGGGAAGGAACTCCTAAAAGAAGTCAAGAAATAAAAAGAGATGCAGTTTATTGTGGTGAGGAAACCCAGAGTTATCCTTACAAGTACTTCAATGGATGATTTTCCTGAAGAAGTTCAGGAATTGTCGGATAATTTTGCTGACATAATGGTCCATGAGCTACCTGAAGAAGTATCAACCACCATATTGACTTGATACCATGAACAAGTCTGCCAAACAAAGCAACATACTGATTGACACCTCGAGAGAATGAGGAAGTGAAGAACCAAGTCCAGGAACTTTTAGACAAGGGTTTGGTCAAAGAGATATTGAGTCCATGCGCAATACCAGTTGTGTTGAGTCCAAAGAAGTATGGAGGATGGAGAATGTGTACAAACTAAAGAGACATTAACAAGATCACCATCAGGTATAGATTTCCTTTACCAAGAATGGATGATTTAATGGACTTTTTAAGTAGAGAATATTTATTTTCTAAGATAGATTTGAAAAGAGGATATCACCAGATTAGAATAAGAGAAGGTGATGAGTGGAAGACAACCTTTAATACAAATGAAGGTTTGTGTGAGTGGCTTGTTATGCCATTTGGCTTAACAAATGCCCCGAGTACTTTTATGAGGCTGATGAATGAGATATTGAAAGATTTCATTGGCAAGTTTGTGGTTGTATATCTGGATGATATATTGATCTTTAGCAAGACTAAAGAGGAGCATTTGAGGAACCTAACACTAGTGATGAGGAGACTACAGTAGGAGAAGTTGTTGATAAATATGAAGAAGTCCTCTTTTAAGAAGACATAACTCATTTACTTGGGTTTTTTTATCTCTTCTAATGAATTGAAGATGGATCCAGAGAAGGTGAAAGAAATCAAAGAATGGTCGTCACCGAAGAGTATGTTTGAAGTAAGGAGCTTCAATGGATTAGAAAGCTTCTATAGGAAGTTGATCAGATTCTTCAATGGAATTTGTGTGCCAATGATGGATACAGTGAAGAAGACGCAAAAGTATTTTAAATGGACAGAGGAAGCTGAGAGGAGCTTCAATATACTGAAGGAGAAATTAACAGAATGACCAATTATGGTCTTGCTAAATTTTGAAAATACATTTCATGTGAGATGTGATGAAAGTGGAGTTGAAATTGGAGCAATTTTGAGCCAGGATAGTAGACCTATTGCCTATTTCAGTTAAAAGTTGAATGAGACCAAGAGAAAATACTCCACGTATGATAAGGAGTTTTACGCCATAATTCAAGCCTTGAAGAACTGGAGACATTACCATGTCCCACAGGAATTTGTCTTGTATAGTGATAACCAGGATTTACAATTCATAACCAGACAGGAAAAAATGAATCAAAGGCATGCAAAATGGGTTGCGTTTATGCAGAATTTTACTTTTGTCATAAAACATATTGTTGGGAATGCTAACAAAGTTGTTGATGCATTAAGCCAGAGATGTTTGATTATGCAAGAATTTCAGGTGAAGACCTTGGGGTTTGAACACCTTAAGGACATATATGGTGATGATACACATTTCAAGGAAGCATATGAAGCATGTGCAGATCTTGTGTTGAGAGATAGAAGCTAGTGGACATAGTATATGATTCAAGAGGGATTGCTATTCAAGGGAAATAAGTTGTGCATACCAAAATTCTCAATGAGAGATAACCTTTTAAAGGAAAATCATTGTGGAGGATTGGTTGGACATTTCAGCCATGATAAAACATTTGCACAGTTGAGCAGTTCATACTACTATCGAGGTATGATAATAGAAGTGATAAAGTTTGTGAATAGATGTAGAATCTGCTAGCATGCAAAAGGAAAAAGACATAACATTGGATTGTATCAACCATTGCCAATACCAGAGAGGCCTTGGGATGCAATAAGCATGGATTTTATGTTGGGACTGCCAAGAACGCAAAAAGGATTTGATTCCATATTTGTGGTAGTGGATAGATTTTCAAATATGGCACACTTTATCCCATGCCAAAAGACCATTGATGCAACACATGTTGCTAATCTATTTTTCAAGGAAGTTGTAAGACTTCAAGACCTACCAAGAAGCATTGTCTCGATCATAGACACAAAATTTGTTGGTCACTTTTGGAGAACACTGTGGAAGGAGTTAGGGACATATTTTTCCTTCATATCAAATTATCAACCTCAGACAGATGGGAAGACTGAGGTGGTAAACATATGTTTAGGAAAATTATTGAGGATTCTAGTTACTGAGCACCATAATCAATGGGATAAACTTCTGCCACAAGAAGAATTTTCATACAATGAATCACCAAGTAGGAGCACTGGAAAGAGCCCATTCAAAATATTTTATGGAATGCAACTAAGGGGAGTGTTTGAGTTGGGAGACTTGGAACAGAGTTAGATCAGGAGCGCTGGAGTAGAAGATTTTGCTGTAGAAATGCAAAAGCTCCATAGCCAGATCAGAGGAAAGTTGTAGAGTTCTAACTAGGAGTACAATTGTAGAGCTGACCAACACCACAGGAAACTTCAATTTAAAGTAGGAGATCAAGTTCTGGAACATATCAGGAAACAAAGGTTCCCTAGGGGAACATATAACAAGTTAAAAATGAAGAAGATAGGACCATGTAAGATCTTGAGGAAGTTTGATGCAAATTCCTATGAGATTGAGCTACCAGATGATGTGGGCATATCCCCCATATTAAATGTTTCAGATCTATATCCATATAGGAAAGATGACACAGAGGGATCAGAACATCAAGAGAAGGTCCAGTGGGAGAGACAATTACCTATAGAAGAAAAACCACAAATGGAGAATATTGTTGATCAGAGGATTGGCAAGAAGACCAGAAGAAAGAACTATTTTGAATATATGGTCAAGTGGAAGGGACATCCAATAGAAGATGCCAGTTGGGAAAATGAAGCTGCTATCCAGAAGCATGGAAAGTTGGTGTAGGATCTTATGGATATGATTCCATGAATTTTTGTCAAGAGGAGTATGATGCAAGAGCATCGTTGGAAATCATGCGGGCCATGCACTCAACGCATGGGAATCTTTCCAGAATATCAATGCTGGAAGCCTCAATGAACATTCTAAAGCATGTATGATCCTAGTGATTAGCACACCTGAACTCAGCACCGGAAAAATATTTGAAGCATGGTTGAACAATTGTGAGCGAAGTGGGAGTTTCCACTCATTCTCGTGAATGCGACTGGTCTAAAATAATCGTTAGGTTAGGTTTTGTAGTAGCTAAGTAGTTGGGGGGGGACCCTAAGAACCCTCTGAGATAAATAGAGGTTATGTACGCCCAAATGAGGCTAGTTGCAAGTTAGTAGGAGATTTCTGATTTTTCATTTTTTGTTTGATATATTTGTATCCATTTTCCCATTTGAATATAACAGAGGAAAATTGACCCAATGCATGGTGTGGACATTGCTTCCAATTCTCTGTTATTTTGTTTTCATGAATGAATGAATGAATTTTAGTTATGAGTAGATGGAACTGTGAATGTTAGGATAATTTTCAATTGTCTCTCTTCTGTCGAGTGGTGCAAGGTGTGCACACAGAACGCAAGGAGTGCATTGTTGGGTTTTGTTTCGGTTCCCAGGATCAGAAGAGATAACCTGAAACTTCCCTTTGCAAGGAGTGCAAAGAGACTGGTGAAAGGAATGCACAGTCGTCCGCAATAATTCAAACCTTGTGTAAATATCTGGAGCAAGGAGTGCATGGATTCGAGGTTCGACTAAGCGTCGAAGGGACTTTGTAAGAAGTCGAAGAACCAACAAAAGGAGAACGTGAGGAGGGTGAGAGGAATTTATCTTCGAGAAATCCTTCGGATCTGAGTTATAAAAGTCCCTGGAATGCAAGGAGTGCATGGGAAGTTGAATTATTCATCGGACCAAGCTCAGGATGAATAACACTTTTCATAAGTGTTAACGATATCCAAGAGTCGAATTAGTCAGAGGAGAAAAGGTTTGAAACCTTTGAACAGTTAGAAAGTCTTCTAAGTCAGAGAAATCAGAAGTTTAGGAGGAGGAGAGATGTTGATCGTTGGATCACAGCATAAGGAAAAAAAACATTTGATTGAAGAGAAGGTACGTGAGCTTTAATGCTTCGTATACACAGGGGAGAGAACCCACCAAGATTTGAGACTTGAAACTTCCGATGTCCAGAGTCCCAGATTTCCAAAGTCAAATCTTCGTTGTCTGATCATATGAAGCAGGATGAGCCGTCAGATCATCCAAGGTGAATGTCCGACGTTGGATTTCCAAGGATAATCTTATCCGTCAAATATCTTGAGCCTATTAGGAATCAAGTTTAAAAGTTGATATTCCCGAAGCATGGAGTGTCAGAGAGTCGAGAGTCATCGATCTATCGAAGGACACTTGTCAGTAGATATATGAGCTTCGAGTAAAGTCCGGAAGCAATATATAGTCGTCAAATTCAGGGGAGGTGTGGCATGAATTCGTGTACTTCGAGTATACAACTGAAGTAATCCTTAGTCGTTGATCAAGGAGGGGACACGGGTCATTCAATCACACCCTTTGGATAAAAGCGTTGTGGAATGGGTGAAGTTTGAGATTTGAAATCTCTGAAGTCTAGAACCCAGAGGAGATCTTGATCGTTGATCGAGAGGAGGGTCTTAGGACCATTGATCTGGATTGAAAGGTCAAACACCCAAGGTAGAAGATGGATAGTTGATTGTGAGGATAGGTGTCTTTAGATCACCTGCTCCGGAAGATTGAAGTATGGAAGGAGGAAAGGTTTGAGATTTAAAAACTCCAAAGTTTGGAGAAACGCAGAGATCATAGCCGTTGATTCAAGGGGATAGGTTTCAGCAGATATTTTGCTTAGGAAGATTTTCCTATAAAGGAAAACAAGGTTTGAAACTTGAGAATTCTGCATCCCAGAATTCCGATTCGACAGCAGTTGTCGATCTGGGAGGAATAAGTCTGAACCATTGATTCCGAGGAATAGATATCAGTAGTTTGTTTGAAAGCACCATAAATATCATGAGATTAACGATCATATCGCATTGCAAAGACAAGAGTTGTGCATACTTTAAAAAGTCGAGGGCCAATCACAATCCTTACCGTGGTTTCACTGGGAAGACACATCGAGGCCCGAGGGACATTATGAGCCCAAAAGTTGCTTAACTCCAAACCGCTTGTGGTCATGCCCACAATCTTGTTGTAATCCCCCAAGGTCACATCAGAGGAGGGGCTGAGAGAAAAGGCGTTAACGCCAAATACTATGAGATTTTTTGCAGAGTGAGAAAGGGAAGGTCGTGGGTGTTGAGAAGCCTGCACAAGGAGCCGAGAGGACATGTTGATCCAGAATCGGATCCAAAAGCCTGATAGGGCTCAAAAAGGCTCAAAAATGAAAGTGCTCGGAATCCGATGAAACTAGCGTCATTGTGTCTGTTTCGTCTTCCTGATTCTAGCCATATATTTACTTCATCAAATGGGCTTCGTATGCGAAAGATATCACATTTTTTCCGAAAACCCAAACAGGCAAAAAAAGGGGATGACTGTACAGTCCGTACAGTGCCACGTGGCAGGCTGACTGTACAGGTTGTACAATCGTACAGATGATGTGGGAACCCCTGGAGACGACATGTGGTAGGTGATGTGGTGTACGATAGACAATTGGACCAGTCAGAGGGTGACACGTGTCACCATTGTAAGGGTGACACGTGGCACAGGCTGACGTGGCAGACACGTGGCAGGGATGACATGGTAGTGACTGAGCAGGTATGGTGACAGGTGGAAAGCACGTGGATGAGTCAGCATTCAACACTTGGCATTTTTTGTTTGGTTTTTGATGTGCCACGTGGCCCAGTTATGGGCTACCACGTGGCACCCTGTGGTTGGTTCGTGGTTATGTAATTTTTTATGGTTTCCGTTGGGGTCGAACCCTCGAGCTCTCCTCCAAGCATATGGAATGATAGGGCCAAGCTAGCCAACCCGCCCTCGCTTGGTTATTAATAGTTATATGTTAAAATTATTATTTATGTTTGATCCAAAGTCTTTTCAGAGGCGGAAAGGGTTGGGGCTTCGCCCCAACCCTCGGTTTCATTGCTCGTGTATGACCATGGTTTAATACCATGACCACGGGACTGTTGCGGGTAGGGCCTGGCCCTTGATCCCTAGGTGGTCGCATACGATCGGGGCCTATCCACCAGATTTGGGCGTGCGGGTAAGTTTGTTAGCCCGTGGTCCTGTACACACGCTCGATGACTAGGAGCTAGCCAGACAGGGGGCTCGCGTACATGGAGCGCCTGGCCACATGGCCGCCCCCCATATGACCAGTAGCGCGCAAAAATGGGGCTGCGCCCATAAATTTATATGCAAGTGGTCATTTGTTATAATGTTTTGATTTTCCATTGATTTTATGCCTTTATTAATGGATTTTGGTCATTTTTGAGAGATATTGGGCATTTTTGGAGCCCAAATTTTGGGAGGAAGTTGGGGATGGATAACCAACTTGAGATCTATATAAACTAGGACATGGAGGAAAGTCAGGGCAGAGTTATGCTAAAGGAAATCCAAGCCAAAGCCATTTTTATGCAGGGAAGCTATTGAGGAGCAGACGCTTGTAGGCCATTTCTGGGAGCTCCGGACGTTCGTTTTGCGTGTTGTTTTATTTGCAGGGTTCTAGAGATATGGAAGAACATGACCAGATCACTATTGTAGCCAATTTGCACTATTGCTATGTACTTTTGAGATTTTGAACAGAAATAAAGAAGCCTCCCCCATAGAGATAAAGGCCCGGAGACATAGGTAAAGTTGTGCCGAACTCCGTTATCAATCCTCGTGTTATGGTTTGTTGTTTATACTTCATTTTAGATCTGCATATGTGTATATGGCTGTCATAATTCCTCTATTTTCCTCATTCTTTCATTAATTTTCTCAAATGGTTAATTAACACATGCAAAATTAAAACTCAACCATAGTCATTAAAAGATCCTACGGATCACCTGTGTTTAACACAGAACGAGACCAGTGGGGTTTCAGAGACTCAATCGACTCCAGAGTTAATGATCCTAACTAGGAGGTCACATAGCCTTTAGGAGAGAAGGGGGTATGCACCATAAATCCTGACCTTTGGTCGTCAGGGGAGGTACGTGTCCACCTATCCAAGACTCCAGGAAAAATCACTTCGAAGGTTTCGGTTGAGAGTTGAAACTCCTGAAACCTGAAGTCCAGAGTGAATCGGGATCATCAGATCCAAAGAGATACATGGTGATAGATCATGAGATTCAAGAGGGAGAAAAGGTTTAGAGTTGAGATTTCCGAACCCCATAAATCTGAAGTGAATTTCAGTCATCTGATTTAGAGGGACATGTGGCAGAAATCCACGCACTTCGAAGGAAGGAGAAAGTTGAGGTTTGAGATCTTTGAAGACCCGAAGTAAACATCGGTTGTTAGATCCAGAGGAAAGGTGGCGTAAGTCTGTGGACTCTGGGTAAAGAGATGAAGTAGGTCCTGGACATTGATCGCTAGGAGGGGTACATGTCGATAGATCAAAATCTCCAAGTGAATGCACATCGGAAGAAACGAGAGCGTAGAAGTTTGAAACTTCCAAAGGCCAAAGAGACGAAGGGCCAAATTCCATCCTATCCGTTGGCCGACATGAGACACGTGTCATTATACCAAAGATTTCGGGAAAAATACTTCGAGAGTTTCAGTTGATATTTGAAATTACCGTACCCCGGAGAGATGAAGACCCGAAGTGAATATGGACAGTAGATACAGAAGGACGCATGGTGAAATATCATGGATTCTAGGTGGATGAACATTGGGAGAACGCAAAGGAGAAGAGTTTGAAAGCACCGATGTTTGGAAGAAGAATCTCGACCATTGATCGGGAAGGGATTTGAAAGCCATAGATCTCATCTTGGTTGAAAAGTGTTGAAGTCCCGAAGAGGACCAGGGCTGTTGATTTTGAGAGGATGTGTGGAAAGAAATATGCCACTTCAGGAGAAATCACTCCAGAAGAAAGAGAGGGTATTTAAAAAGAAATCCCAAAGGCCGAAGATTCAGAGTTCATGTGAACCGCTCAATTGAGAGGCACAGGTGTCAGTATATCTTCCACTCCGGGAGATAGCCACTATAGAGAAAACAATGTTTGAGAGTTGAAAACTTTGAATGTCGAAGTCCCGAAGAAAATCACATCCATTGATTTAAAAAAGGGTCTGATATGAGCCATCAGTTCAGGAGTACTGTCAATATCATGAGATCAAAGGTCTCGTCACATTGCAGGGATCGAAGGTGCACAAAATTTAAAATGTTGAGGGCGGGTTGCAATCCAGACCACAGTTTTGGAGAAAGGACATGTGGAGGCTCGGGATGAATTGTGGGGTGAAAAGTAGTTTGGTTTCAAACCACCCTTGGTCATTACCACAATAACATGGTTACATGAGGTTATCACCCAAGGGCATATCAATAAAGGGTCTTATAAAAAAAGGAGCTAGCGCCCAGACTCTGAGATTTCATAGGTGCGAAGAGGAGGGTTGAGGGTACCTTTAAACCCACACCAGGAAACTGAAAGGGTTTGCGTATAATTAAATAATGAGACCATCAAGGTCTCAAAGAGTTTTTTATCTCTAGAATCAAAGATCCTTGACCAGGAGGTCGAACTGGTTCCCCAACTTTCCAATTTAGAAACCATAGATGGAGAATCTGTCGATTAAGAAAAGCGAAAATTTTTATGCCCCATCGTGGGTGTGTTACATGACCTTTATTACATCAAAATATATTATTCTACCTATGTGAGGGGTTAGATCCCTAACATGTCCTCCACCTTAAAAACAACATTGTCCTCAAGGATTGAGATGTAGAAATTTGTGCAGAATGGTAGTTGGTTCCCAAGTGGCATCTGTTGGGGTTGTATCTTTCCATTGGACTGACACTTCCTTGATGGTTTTCTAACACAGGCGACACTCATGCTGGTCCAAAAATGCTCGTGGTTGTAGCAAAATGGAGCCTTATTCGTCCAACTTGGGAAGGTTGGTTTGAGTATGGCACTTAGTTCCAATCACCTTCTTTAAGAATGAAACATGAAAAACAAGATGTAGCTTAGAATGACTGGGAAAAGATAATTGATAGGCCACTTGTCCCACATTCTTGAGAACCGTATATGGACCATGAAATTTGGGTGCCAGTTTCTGACAATGGTCAACCTTGAGGTAATTTTTCTTGTAAGGTTGCAAACAAAGAAACACTTGATCATGTTCTGCGAATTGATGTTCAGAGCGACCTTGATCTGCTTGTTGCTTCATGCAATTCTGGTCCATGACCAAATTCTCTTTGAGGGTATGGAGAATAGCCTCTCGAACTATAATTGTTTGGTCAACCGCATGTACCTTCGAGACACCTGGTGAATATGAGAGAACTGAAAGTGGATTTTTTCCGTATACCTCTTCAAAAGGAGTCATGCGGGTAGCTCTATGGTATGAAGTGTGGTACCACCATTCAACTAGTGGTAACCATTGAGCCCACTTATTTTTCTTTTCTGATGAAAAACACCTCAAATATGTTTCCAAAAACTTGTTGACAAATTTAGTTTAACCATCAATCTGGGGATGATAAGTTGTGTTGAGATGCAGTTGGGTGCCTTGTAGCTTGAACAGTTCTTGCCAAAAATTGCTGGTGAAAGTTGGGTCGCAATAAAAAACAATAGAATGCAGCATGTCATGAATCTTGAAGACCTAATCCATGAAACGTTGAGGCACATTGGATGTTGTAAACAAGTGTTGAAGAGCACAGAAATGAGCATACTTGGAAAGAAGATAAAATACCACCATGATGACTGATTTATTGCCCATTTTAGGTAATCCTACAATAAAATCCATAGATATATCCTGCCAAATAGTAGGTGGAATCGGAAGCGGTTGTAGTGTGGCAGGATATTTGATTGTTTCTCTCTTGTTGCATTGACACACATCACATTCAGCTACAAAATTACAAATGTCCTGTTTCATACCATCACCAAAAAAGGAACGTTTGACCCTATCATAGGTTTTGGTAAACCTAGAGTGCCCAGTTGTGGGTGTAGCATGAAGCTCAGAAAGTACCATGGATTTAAGTTTTGACTGTTTACTTAAAGAGAAACTGCCTTTGTATCGAAGCTCATCATGGAGCCAAGAGTACCCTGGGGAAACTGGATAATTGGACTACAATTGTTGTATCAGATGTGAACTTTTGGGATCATGTAGCCATTCTTGGCAAATGGCTTGGAGCCAATTTGGTAGAATGAAAGAGAGAGAAAAAAGGGACCCTTCATATTCATATTTTCAGGAAAGTGCATCCACAACCACATTGTCTTTTCCTTTGTTGAAATTGATCTCATAATCATATCAAAAGAGCTTAGTCACCCATTTTTGTTGCTCTGGGGAGAAAACACATTGTTCTAGAAAATACTTGAGGCTTTGATGATCTGTCTTAATTTGGAAGCATTGCCCCAATAGATAAGGGTGAAAAAGATCAATGACACGTAGAATAGACAACATTTCATTTTCATATATTGATTTTCCTAAATTTCGTTCAGATATTTGTTTAATGGTAAAGGCCAAAGGCTGACCCTCTTGCATAAGGATAGGGCCAATTTATTTCCCTAAAGCATCACATTCCAGGACAAAGGTCCTTGTGAAATCAGGAAGGGCAAGGACTAGAGTGGTGCACATGGCCATATTCAAGGTTTGAAAAGCCTGAGCAATTGTTGGAGTCCAAGTGAAAGAATTATTTTTAAGGAGTGCAGTGAGAGGTGCCACAATATTTCCATAATTCTTAACAAACTTGTGATAATAACCTGTTAAGCCCAAAAATCCACTCAAGATTTTGAGAGTCTTTGGGTGAGGCCATTCTTGCATAGCTTCAATCTTTTTAGAATCCACCCTGACGTCATCCTTGCCAACAAGATGACCCAAGTACTCGACTTCTGAGGTGCCAAAAGAAAATTTGGATTATTTTAGGAAAAGTTGGTACTGAGAGAGTGGATGGAGAACTTGACCCACATAAGCAAGATGGTTTGTCCATGTTTTGCTATAGATGAGGATATCATCAAAGAAAACTAAGACAAAATAACGTAGAAAAGGATGGAAGACATGATTCATGATGCTTTGGAAAGTGGCAGGAACATTACACAAGCCAAAGGGCATGAACAAAAACTCATAGTGGCCCTCATAAATTCTAAAGGAAGTCTTATGAATGTCTTCCTTTTTCATATAGATTTGGTGGTAGCCAGAACGAAGATCAAGTTTACTAAAGAATTGGGCACCACTCAATTCATCCAAGAGGTCATCAATGAAAAGAATGGGAAATTTGTCTTTAATGGTGAGTTTTTTGAGGGCACGGAAGTCAGGACACATGCGCCAATAAACTTATTTATTCATGAACATGACCACACGAGAAGAGAAGGGGCTCGTACTATGGAGGATAACACCTGCGTTAAGCAGTTCTTGAACCGTTTTCTCAATTTCATTTTTTTGGGAAAAGGGGTGACAATAGGGACAGATATTGGGAGGAAGGCTTCCTAGGACAAGGGGAATGGAATGATCATGAACACCATGTGAAGAAGGGAGTCCCTAGGGAGTGGATAAAACCACTTGATGTTTAGACAAGATGGATTGGACATCCTGTGGGAGGGTGTATCAATTGCTTGTATGGCATGGAATTGGGAAATAATGCCTGGATGACCTTTTTTGAGACGATTTTCTATGCGATGGGAACTAATGATCTCAGGGGAACTGAAGATGATTCCTTGGAACATATATTTTTTTCCTTCCTGGTCGAATTGCATGGTTAATTCCTTAAAATCCATGAGAATGGGACCCAAAGTCCTTAGCTAGTCTGCACCCAACACAATGTCACAATTTCCCATGTCAATAGCAAACATATGATATTTAAGATGGTAGTCACCAATTTGGAGATGCACATTTTCACAATTCCCTCCACATTTCATGGACCCGCCATTGGCAATCATCATTTGAAAATTATTGACTGCATGGATATAACAATTAGTTTCTTGGCCAATGCGAAGATGAACAAAATTATGGGTTCTTAAACTATAAACAAGAATGATGAACTTCCTATGCTTGATGTAGCCAATTAGTTTGAGGGTTTGGGGAGGAGAGAATCCAGTGAGAGCATTTAGTGAAATGAATAGTTTTACATTGGGTGGGTCGGAGGGAGGGGTTATGTCAGTGGGTTCAGGTGAGAGAGACACAAGGGGATCTTCAACATCCTCTTCCAAAACATCCTCTGAGATGGCCATAAAGATCTTTTGTTCCTTACACTTGTGTCCTGAAAAATATTTGTCATCATAATTATAACAAAGGTCTTTGAGTTGGCGTTCAACCATTTCAGCTCTGGTCAATTTTTGGATCTTTAGTGGAGTAGAAGAAGGAGTGGGATTTACAGGTTTAGTGCGAGGAATAAAGGAGGGTTTCTGGTTTGGAGAAGAGACAACATGCTGTGCTTCCTTATCTCTTTTAGTAGCCTCCACCCAAATCTAAGGCCGATCCATGAGGACATGGGCACAAATCTCATCCTCGAGGCCACTTATAAAACATTTTTGGAAAAAAGCATCAGGCATGCCCTATGCATGGAAATCCATTCATTGAAAAGAATATATAAAATCTTCCACTATGATATATTGTTTCAACTTTGTCAAACGACATAAATTATTGGTGTCAATGTCAAAGTGTTCATAAAGCTCTACCACAAAGTGTGTCCAAGAATCATACCCTTGATGAGAAGTTTTTCTCCACTGCCACCATTGCCAATGTTCTTGATCTAGATGGAGAACACCATACCGGAGTTTGGACAAGTCATCTGCAATGTCGTACAAAGAGAAATAATGTTGCATTTGAGTTACCCAACTATTGGGATCTGAGCTATCAAATTTGGTCACATCCACACGTGGAAGTCGTAGGTCACGCTGAAAGAGATGGGGCTGAAAATTATGGGAATGAGAGGAATTTTTAGCTTCGGTATGAAAAGGTGGGTTAGATAAAGGGGGATCTGTAGGGATATGCAACTTGGTGCATACCATCGAAGGGAGAGATTCAATCTGGGTAGTAATTTCTTGTTTGATTTCTTCTTTGAGTTCCTCGATTGAGGTGGTGATGGAGGAATGCATGTTTTTATTGATGGTGGAAATATTGGCATTGAGTTGTCTCACTTCTTGTTTGGTCTCTGTGAAATTAGATTGCAAGGTATTGAATCAAGCTTCCAAGTCTTGGTTACGAGTATGGGCCATGACGACGGGGGAACCGAAAAGGGGCAGGTGGGGTCAATTTTTTTTCTGAAAAATGATAGGTATGAATGTGATAAGGGCGAAGAGATAAATCCAATGGAATAGGTCTCAAATAATGGTGCAACAAAATCCAAACATTTTTTTTGTTTACACCTGCGGAGTTATACTCCGGTCTGAAGAATACTATAGTGATCAAATGCTCAAATTCTTAATCAGAAATAACTGTGTAGTGATTTGGCAACTCGAACACAGTTGTGTGGCAATAGATCTTTTTTATTTATTTTTTTTTTTTTCCGTCCCCAAAGGTTAGGTATTCAAGGGTTCTACAGACAAGGGTTTTCACTGTGCTATAACTCTCTGATATACGTGTGGGGTCCAACAGTAGTACTCGACCCAATATCTCAGGGCCCCAACTAAAGAGGCTAGACTGAGGCCTTAGCCATACTACCCGAATACCCAAGTACTAGAGAGTATCTTCCCGAGTGTTGTTCTCAGTGGGACTATAGTAGTCGGGTGGATGATCGGTTTATCTAAAGAGGGCTTTGGGAAATCTAGGTCAATCCGTATACAGGTGTTGTCTGATGTGATACCACTCGAAGGGGTACCAATAGGGGTTACAAGTGTGGCCAACAGATGTGCGCTTAAGTACCACTTGTATTTCCTGCATGTATGAATCCCTGACTGCGGGTTTATGCGCGTAACGACAGATCTTTGTAGATTAAAGATGCTAGAATACGTCTCTACCCTAAAAAAAAATTAACCCACAACTTTTTGCCGACGAAAGTGCTCTGATACCACTTTTAATATTCTAGATATAAAATGTATGCAGAACATAAATAAAATGGTAGAAATGGCAAATGAACAACAATATAACCAAAATAACACCACAATAATACCAATATGATACCAAAATAACACCAGAATGAGCACTTTGATTACTGAGAGCAATGCTCATTTTCATCTTCGAGGGGGCAACCTCCAGTCCAGTAGAGCTATATTACAATAATATCCAAGACAAAATTTCTCATACCCTTGACTCCTATTTATACTAAATATGTCTATCAAAAGAACTATCTAGAGGAAGATCCTTCTAGAAGCAGAAGCTTCTATTAGGTCTTCTTACATTCGACTTATTCTTACTTATTGCTAGGCCTTATTAATATTGACCTTTATTACATCAAAATATATTATTCTACCTACATGAGGGGTTAGGTCCCTAAGAACAGGGCAAGTAAAACTTGCTTGTTCTATTCTACGGTTGGGTGGAACATGGTTGTTCCATTTGTGTCCCAGTATCAGATTTTCAGATATGTACCTTTACTTGCATTCTTGTTAATATTCTTCTTGATTATTATTTAAGAGGAATGAGATGGTCTATGTGATGATTGTATATACATATATATGTACTCACTTGGCATAAATAGCAGAACTATTGTATGTTATATATAATCATTAAGTAGGGCTATGAATATATATAAATGACTATATATACACAGCTAGGTATTCGTACAAGAAGAAAGGACATAAATGTTGTATATTCCTAGTGATCGTTAAACATGTTAATAAATGATTGTGTATACTTATATATATGTGTTCATGCATAAAGGAAAAATAGAAGTGCTACTATGTTCTTATTAACCATTGATTTAGATATACATTGAATTGTTATTTCAATCTGTACAAGTACCATAAAGAATAGATGGAATGAATAACAATCCTCATGTATGTTTACATACTCTTTATATTATCAATAACCATAGAAAATAGTGAATTCAGTAGTCTACAAATGTATGGAAAAGTAGTTGTTACATTCAATGAACCTTGTTCAAAATGGTTTCAAACAACTTTTATATTCAATTGAAAATAATTACAAAACAACCTGTGTGTCCATGTGATCATGGTTCAAATTATTACAGTGGAGTACCATAGGTCAAGGAATCCATTACCACTTGTAGACAGAATCTAAGAACAATTTCTTAAATGCCAATATCAGAACTTGAATACCTTTTCGATCGAGAAGGATTTCCTTGATTTGCTTCCCTCGATTGTATAAACCTGCAAAGGATAAAGAGGAGGGTTTAGTAAACTCTACTATAAATTTTAAATGGAAATTAAATATAACAAATAAGGAAAAACAATACTTAGCTTTAATTTGGTGAAGAACCAGATTGCCACTTGAGCTTGTGCGACAATCTATTTGTGACCCAAAGGGGGAAGAGTGGACCCAAAACCAGCTGATGGGTACCCTCGCAAAATGAAAACAGGGCCCCATCATTAATTAAGGTAGCTGAGAATAATGATTTGGTATACACAGAGCATGAGTTATGAATTATACAGTGATAAAATAAATACACAAGTTATGAATTATACAGTGATAAAGTAAATACACAGAGTACATTTACGAATTCCCACAGAGGGTAAGTTACGCATTGCTTACACAGGAAATGGATTTTGAGTTACATGACCCATTACATAGTTTCAATTAATGACTGTGTAAATGAGGATCGAACTCGATGAGCGGTCGACCCTTTTTGTAAACGATTCAACTCTAACCAAAGAAAGTTAAGTGGCCACGGAAAAGACGATAGAGGAAAATGTTTGCAAATCCAAGGTCATAGAAAGAGTATGAGTAGTGTTCTACCTCTTTGTTATGTAAAAACCATAAGTAATTCATGAATTTCTGTATAAAACACAATAGCTAAATTATGAAATAGAGGGTTAAAAATTTGCTGATATGTATTCACTGTACAAACACCAAGTGTAAAATTTACGAAAATAGGGTAGGGGATTGATATATATATACATATAATTATGCTATATAAAATAAAAAGTGAAATCTACAAATAGAGGGTTTAAATTTCTCGATACATATTTGTTGTAGGAAACAGAGAGTGCAACTTTACGAACATAAGAGTTATTTTTGCCACACTTTTATGAAAATATATATACGAGTTTCTAATAGAGTGGTAATTAAATTACACAGACCGCATCAACAAATCCCATAGAGGAATTATATCATATGCATATATTCATGCATATTTAAAAGACGAGTTCCATAGTGCAGTAACATAAACACATAGAGCATAACTCTGCTAGGAATTAGAAAACTATACTTACATTCTTACAAGTATCCATTACTAATGTCTAGAAAGTGATAATGTAATTTCGCAGAACCTATTTATGAATTACAGTGTTAACATATCTTACACAGTGTAAAAATTACAGGATTTTCCACAGAGAATAAACGAACAGATATGGGTAAAAGGTAAGCTTAACATTGCTATAACGGTGGATATAGGAAAAGGAGAAATGAACACTGACAACTAATTGTCATAACATTTTCGGCCACAAAGGAACCATAATAAATGATAGACTAGAGGTAAACAAAAGCCAACCGGGAAAACACTACAACTCCAGTCCTGAGAAATTTAAACCCAGAGGAGCCCCAGGAGGAAAATAGTTACAGAGGCATTGTTAACCCTCAACAGTTCCCAAACAAAGTTTTATTTACGAGTTACAAAGAAATGAATTTATTTCTTACCTTACACAAAAGATGGACCAAAGTTGCATTGCCTCCTCCCATTATATTTACCAAATTCGAGCTCCCATGTCATCGTCCATGCAGAGCAGGGGTAAGGTTATCTTACAAAGAATAGGGAAACATTTTCGCACAAAGATAATCATTACAATGAGAAAAGGACAAGCAATGGACATTGGTTACCTAGGGTCTTGTTAAAGGATTAATGTGGTGGGTACACGCCAGTACCTTTTCCATGTGAAACCATGGAGATGGAGGGTCTACAATGGACATGGCGATGGAAGTGTCAATTCAAAAGGTACATTTCAGGTCTCCATTAAATGGATTAGCCAAGGGTTAAATATCGTATTGACATCCTCCATTAAACAAATTCAAACCAATTTATTGTTGAATCCTATTTCCATCCAGTTAGGATTACAAAATGTGTTTGTAATGTTATATGCTCGCTACTCTAGGCTAAGGGAACACTTCATTATGGTTCCCAACACTTTAATCCTTGAGTAACAACAGGTATTTCATTGGGGAATATTTCTAGCATTATGTTAAAACTTGTAAAAATTTGTGTGTTAAATGATGACTATATCGTTAGGATCAAAACTTACGTTGTGATAATATCCTATATATCAAACGATTATGCAATATTATGGATAGCTTTAGTACCATATATTGTAAATGATATATTTATGTGATGGATAGTATTGTATATAGTACCCATATATTATATAGGGTTGTATATTATGGTACACAATATATGCATAAGTATGTTAATATAGATAGAGTTAAGGTTATGATCGTTTATGTGATAAACTATTTATATATACCTATTGACATGGATAGTGTTAGCACTATGGAATCCATATGATAGTTACATAGTAAACTATGTGAATGTATGTCAATATGGATAAGTACTAATGGTTATGGGTAGACTATAGGATAATCAATAGTATTTAGGTTATTGTGCACTATGACCTTTTGCATAACATAATTTAACACAGAAAAGGTAGATATTCTAAGGGCTATGATAACCATGGTCACAATTATACTAATTACAAAATAAGAATAAGTTTTCAAATCCATTAGCGACAATAAATCTACTCTGCTTACAATAAAGTAAATAAATTTTGTTTTGATGAAATGTTGAAGACTCAAGGAGTCTTAATGTTCCCTAGCAAAAAAAAAAATTATTTGGGAAATTTAGGGTACATTACATCCTTGCTCTTTCTATAAGAGTCATATTCATGCATTCAACAACACCATTCTGTTGAGGAGTACAAAATGTGGTCTTATGTATTTCGATCCCAACTTCCTTGCAATAGTTCTCAAATTCCACAAATGTGAACTCACCTCCATTATCTCTCCTTAAACACTTGATCGAGCTCTCAGTTCTATTTTCAACCAAAGCTATGAATTGCTTAAAAGTATTAAATACATCATTTTTTATTTTAAGTAAATAGACCCAAAAATTTCTAGAGTAATCATCTATAAATGTCACAAAATATGACGATCCTCCAAAAGAAACTGTAAGGGATGGTCCCCAAACATCTAAATGAATGTAATAAAGGATACATTTTCTTATATGCCTTCTTATTTTAAACTTCTGTCTACATTATTTTCCAAAGACACAATACTTGCATAAATTAAAATTCATAAACTTTAAACTTGGAAGTGACTTATTATCAACCAGTACCTTAATCCCTTTCTCTCTCATATGACCCAAACGTTGATGCCATAAATTATTAGAGTCACTTACATCTTGAGATGCTACCGCTGCTTGATTTACTTCTATCCTTCCTTCAAGTTGATAACTTATATCCTTCCTCTTTTCCTTCATGACTACTAATATGCCTTTGGACACCTTCAGTAATCCACCTTGAGCTATACCCCTATAACCAACAGAATATAGAACTCCCAAAGATATCAAGTTCTTTCTATGTTCGGGAACATGCCTTACATATGTTACTGTTCTTAGAAAACAATCATGCATTTTAATACAGATGCGACCAACTCCAAACATTTTGCAAGAAAAATCATTTCCCATAAAAACAACACCATAATCAATAGATTGGTAAGTTGAAAACCAACTTCTATGAAGACACATGTGGCCGGATACACCAGAATCTAACAACCAATGTTGATCTTGATGTGAAACGTCACAAGTAGACAATACCTCATCAACCATACATGAATTGGAACCTGCACTTGTTTCAACTACATTAGCTTCCTTTGCTTCTTTTGTGGATTCCTCCTTGGATGCATTATATCTTTTCCAACAATCCTTCCTGAGATGCCCAGATTTTTGACATAACCATCATTTCTTCTTACTCTTCTTTCCTTTTTACTTAGACCTTGATCCACCCCTCTGATTTTTCCCTCTTTCTATAGATCGACCTATGAACACCATTGCTTATGTTCTTAAGGTTTCTTTACTGTATATTTTCCTCATCTCCTTAGACAACAAAGATCCCACAACAATGTCATAATCAATGGAATTTTTTGAGCTAAACCACATAGTTGTGACTATATGATCCCAAGACTTAGTCAACAAACAAAGTAGCGTAACCGTCTTGTCCTCTTCTTCATACGTTGCGTCCATACTAGATAATTGACAAATCGGAGTATTGAAACCATTCAAGTGATCAACAATTTTCGTACCTTCTTTCATCTGCAAGATGAAAAACTGCCTCTTTAAGAAGATTATATTCGTCAAGGACTTTGTCATATATCGAGTCTCTAGTTTGTTCCACAAATTGTTGTTGTCACCTCTTCAACGATGTTAAACAACACTTTATTTGCCAAACACAAACAAATGGTATTGAGGGCTCTTGCATCCATATCTTCCCAGTCCTTGTATGTCATGCTTGTCGGTTTCTTTGTCTTTCCAGCCAATGCACTTTTCAATCCTTTTTTCACAAGGATATCCCACATCTTGAGCTTCTATAGTGCAAAGATGTTCTTATTGCTGAATTTCTCCACCTCAAGCTTAGAACTCTTCACTTTCACCATTAGCAAAAAAACTACAAAACCACTGCTTATAAAACCAAGCCTTTATATGAAAAAATAACCTTATAGTTCAAGATTGAACCCAAAAATAATGGTTAAAAGGTTTTAAAAATATTTAATAAATATTTTATACCTTAATAAAATCTTTTACCCAAAACCACAAGGTTCAACTCTTAAACAATATAATATTCATATCCTCCCAATAATTTTTTTTATATGGAATCCACCCTTTAAACATCCACTCACTCGTTTAAGAAATGGTTCTAACTTATCCTCCACCTCACCCACTTGTTTCATTAAAAAACATTAAATCTCACGACCATGTCACATGTCATATGAATAAGACAAAAAACCTTTAATCTTTAATTTATACCACTCATACCATTTCCCATGTGATTTTTTACTTTTTTTTTATGGACGCTCTTGTGGTGCTTGAATGAGAACTCTAATTTTATAGATTGACGCTCCTTGAGTGTCGATGGGGGAGAGTCATTTTTCTGACGCTCTATGATGCACAAACCAGATGTGCTAATTTAGGAATTATTCCTATTTTTGAAGTGTGAGAGCGTTGACACACCTCTAACATTTCCTAGGGAGCATTGGTGACCTGAAACTCACTCAATCACACCCTCTGATTCTCATAAAATATATGGGCTCCTCATTACCTAGGTATTATTGTACTTACATGCCAAAAACACATCCAAAGGTTCTTGTACTCGCAAGAGACCTGCACACAATTCTCCTTGGATCACCCGCGACACCTACTCAACCTGCTTTGTTACCACTTTTTGGGCAGTAGAAGAAAAACAAAGAATCAACAAGAAAGATTTAAACATGCATAAAACCGAGAACAATAATTACACAATTTGACACAGTGATTTATGTGGAAACCAAATGCGGAAAAAAACCACGAGAAAAGATATTCGATATTCTTATTATTCAAGGGAGAATTACAATAGCCAATCTCATGAATACAATCATCCTCTCCTCACACACACTCTTCTCTCTCACACGTTGCACTTTTACCTCTATGGGTATGCTTTTATATATAACAATCATCACTTAGTTACACAAACTAATCATGAACAGATCACATAGTTACACGAACAATTCATAAATATCTTACACAATTTACACAACCTGTTTACAATGAGTGCATGTATGCACATTCCTAATTTAGCTTAAATGCATGTGCATGTGAGCACATGAGGAAATTCGTTGGCAAGTTTCCAACAAGTGGAAATGACAATTTCTTAACAAAATTATTCAAACTATATGGACATAATTGAATATGTTAATATTAAAATGGATGGCTTAGTGTTTTATTGTTGAGGTGGAAATGATAGTTTCTTAACTAATTTATTCAAACTATATGAAATGTTGAGAGACTATTAGGAACATTACTAAAATAGATGTTACCAAAAAAACTAAATTATCTTAAAAAATTGTACAGTTTCTTGGACCTTGATGTACAATGTCTTGGACCTTGATCTAAACCATAAACTAGTAGATGTTAAAAGGAAAAACAAAATGTACAGTTTCTTGGACCTTGATGTACAATGTCTTGGACCTCGATCTAGACCATAAACTTGTACATTTTACAAGGAAAATTGGTTGACTTCCTGGTAGGAAACATGTCTTGAATTTTGGATCGATTAGAGAAGCTCTCAATTATACAACTACAAGCACTGTTATAATAGTTGGAACCTCAATACTATTTGAAACTGAATTAAGGTTTGGGAACATAAGTTCCATTAACGAGCTATGTAGAAGAATTGTTAGATAAATTGAAAGTGATGAAATACAAAAGGATATATTGAATATACATTGACTACGATGCGTTTTGGGAGAAATCGTGCAATAATTAACCCAGGGAAAAATGTGTACAACATAATTCTTGTTAATACTCCAAATTCTATCATGTGTGAGTGTTCAGAATGATGTATGCTTCTATATCGCAACAACAGAGTTTAAATCCATCATTTCATATGTGTAGCTCATTCCCATTAAATACTTTTTTAAACTTGGAGATCACTAAAGGATATTAGCGACAGTATAATGAATTTAAAAACTTGATAAGTGTTGCAAAGAAACTCGGTGAAACCATAAATGCAGTAGAAAATATTCAGAATCAAGATGATATTGATTGTGGATATCCATATGCACATGTTTTAGCAATATTAGTTCTAACATATTTTGGAAAATGAATAAATGATATGACGACTCAAATGCTATATTTTATCTTATCTCTTTATAAAATACTAGTGGATTTTTATTGTTAGGAATCAAATACCAAAATAGATGGAAAATATAAAGAGAAGAAGCTCCATGCCTGGAGAAATAGATATATAAGAATGAGATATAAGCCTATTTTAGGGGTCAACCTTCTTTTACAATAGAAAAAATGTACAATAATGAGATGAGATGCTACAAACCTAAGTTTCTCTAGTATATATATATATATATATATATATATGAGAAAGAAGGGTATAATCATAATTAAAGTGTCTTGCCGATGACACTAATATAACAGTAGAAATGTAACTCACTGTCTACGGCTTTACATGGGATTTTATGTTTAACATGGATATTTTTCTAGGGTTAACATGCTCCTTCCATTCATACAAGTGTTGTCCTCAACACTTGACTAACTCCGAGTGTTTCTACATACACAACTCATCTTCCCATGTAGCTTCTTCCACTAGTAGGTTCTTCCATTTGATGAGGTATTGATTAATTGCTCAATTTTACAGAAACTTAATCCCTTAGATGAGGTAATCATTAATTTCTCTATTTTATGTGCACGTGCTCTAAGAACATGCATGCACTCTTATAAATCATTTCCTTGTGTATATCTCTCCACCCTCTCCTACATCTACCCGCACCTCTCTATCTCTCTCTCACTCTCCCTCTCTACCCCCCCCGTCTCTCTCCCTCTCTCTTCATCACACTGCTATACATGGTAAGACCTAGACATGGCAAGACTTAGACATCACAAGGCATGGAAATACCTATACCTATACCTTACCTTGACATGCCTAATTCTCTCACACCACTCCTTCTCTATCCCCATCTCTTTCACTCTCTCTCTCTCTCTCTATGCCCCTTTTTCCCTCACTCCCCTCTCTCTTCCACATGTATTTAACCCTTTCTCTCTCTCTCCTTGTTTTTAGTATCAGTCTCACTCTCCCTACCCCTCTTTATCTCTCTATTCCCCCTCTCTATCTTCATTTGTAACCCACCTTCCTCTCATTCTCTCTCTACCCCCCTTTCTATGTATCTCTCTTTTCTTACCTTCCTCTCACCATCCCTCTCTCTACAACCCCTCTATGTCTCCCTCTTTTCCTTCTCATACTCTATCTCTACCCCTCCTCTTTGTATTTCTCTCTCTCCCCCTCCTCCCTCTCTATCCCTAAGCCTCCTCTTTTTCTTTCTGTCATGCACTCTCTCACTCCCCCCACCATCTCTCCCCTTCTACTATAAATCCTCTATCTATCCTACATCTCTCATCTCTCCTACATTTTGCCTCTCTCTCTCGACCATCTCTATTTTACTCTCTCTCCCTCTCAAAATATCTCTACTTCCCTTCTAGAGTCTTCTCTCTATACCTCCCACACACACTTTCTACCCCTCTATATGTTTTCCTCCAACACCGCTCCTCCTCCTCCCTGCTTTGTCTTCCTCTCTCTCTCTCCTATCTCCCTTTCTATCCCCCATGTCATTCTCTCTCTCCCTCCCACATGTTGGTTGTGGAACTGATTATCCTCTTCTTGATCTGGAGAGGAAGTTAACTTTCAAATTATACCCCATGAGTATTTACACAGTATACCTCTTCCGTGGGGGGAAGTCTTGGAGGGTACCCTAGGTCAGGGGGTCCATTCCCCACAGTGAGAGTGCAGGGGAAAAGATGGAGGCCCCAGAGGTTAAGTGGCTTGAAGCAAAGCCCTTTAAAGTATATTGTAATTTCATTGTAGAATATGGACGTTCATTATGGTCGCTTGAGATCCTGAAGTGGAGTATGTTAGGGTTTTAGTAGAGGAAACCCTCTTTATGAGAGGAAATGTTGCTAACTATAATGCGAGGGTGATCATTGTTAGAGAGAGAGTGTGAGGAAAGAGTTATGGGGGTTTTGTTATGGAGTGTATCCCTTCATTCTTTGGATAATAATAAAGAAGGACATGGAAATTTATCTGGTGGAATGGCGTATTAGCCCACCTTGGATGAACCATTAATCATGTCTCTTGTATTGTGTGTGTACATTTTTATTTACGCATTTTGTTTTATTTTATTGCTCCAGCCGTTCTTGTTTTCTAACAAGCGGTATCGAGGCGTAAAAGGTAACTCAGCGAGGAAAAGAGGTTCGGTTGGTGGAACGTGTCGGAAGATGGGAAGTTTAGTGTCGAGAAATTTAGCGGCCAAAACTACTAGTTATAGAATATGCAGATAAGAGCTATTTATATTAGGTCGACTACTACTGCATTGTGTGGAGTAGCAAAGAAGTCAGCTGCCATGAAGGGCTGAGAATGGGAGATTCTTGTGGAAGGCTCTAGGAACTTGTCACCCATTTGGCGACATCCGGTGGCTTTTATTATTTCGAAAGAAAAGACAACAAGTGATTTGATGGATCTGTGGCCAAATTGTATAGAACCCTGTGTGAATAAGGTGGCCCTAGAGAATTATTTAATATGAAGGTAATGTCAAAGGTGGAGTGCATTTACTTGAGATCATTTAAATGAATTTAATATGGTTGCTAATCAACTAGGATTACGTAAGGGAAGTGGACTTTGATGATGAGGTTAAGGGGCTCTTCTAATATTGTGCTCATTGCGGAAAGATGGGAGATGGCTTGGTCATGGCTGTAAAGCCAACTCTGTCTCTGGTTCAAAATACTTTAAAATTTGATGATGTTGTTGGTGTTACATTTAGCGAGGAAATGCGACGGAGAAAACACGAATTGAAACATCGGGAAATGCATTGAACATGGAGGCAGGGGAAGACAAAAGGATAAGGAAAGGGCTCAGGAAACCACAAAAAAATTCTAGGAAGGGCAGATAAAAATATAGACTTGGAAATATAGAATGTTGGAATTGTGGGAAGAAAGGACATGTCCCGAAGGTCTGAGCTCGAAGAAACAAAAGATGGACGGCGGGAAATCGAGGAAGCAAATGTAGCAGGTGATGTGTTACAAGATGCTTTGATTCTTTACTGTAGATAATATTTTTGAATCTTGGGTAGTAGATTTAGGAGCTTCATTTCATACCACACGATAGAAACATTTTCTAGATTATGTTCAAGGTGATTTTTGGACGAGGTTCAATTGGGTGATAATAGACCATGCAAAATTGTTGGAATGGAAATGTAAAATAAAGCAACGAAATGAAACCAATGGTTGTTGAAAGGAGGAAAAACATGTTCAGTTGGGCAAAATCTGATTTCAACGAGACAGCGGCAAGTGAAGGTTGTATATCCATATTCACGGATAAGACATGGAAGGTCATCAAAAGGATCGTGGTGATAGCGAAAGGAGAAGGTAGGTACATTGTATCTATGTATTGGTATCTACGACTCTTCTATATCTTTAGCTTCTACATGATGGATACAACACTATGGCATCATAGAAATTTTGGGACATGAGTGAGAAGGTCATGCAGATCCTTCACAAAAGAAATTTTATGCGGATCTTAAACAAATTGATTTGGACTTAATGAGCATTGTGTTTATGGAAAACAAAAGAAATTGATTTCTCGGAGTTGGAAAGAAAAGAAGAATGAAAGGTTGAGCTTGTGTATACAAATGTATGATGACCAAATCAAGGATCATCTTTTAGTGGCTCTCATTATTATGTTATTTTTATTTATGATGCGACTAGAAAAACTTGGGTTTATTGCATTAGAGCAAAAATCTGATGTTTTGATACTTTTAAGAAATGGAAAGATTTAGTTGAGAATGAAGAGGCGGGAAAAGGTTAGTGTCTTAGATCAGATAATGGAGGTGAATCTTGCTGACAGAAGTTTGATGATTATTGTTCATACCATGGGATTAAGTAGAGAAAGCAGTTCCACGAACACCACAAGAAAATGGTGTGTCAGAAAGGATGAAGCAGGACAATCATGGGCATTTAAGGAGTATGAAGTTGCATGTTGGTTTGCCCTTACGGTTTTGGTTAGATGTTGTAGATATTACTATTTACTTAATAAATAGGGACCTTCAAAGCTCTTTGGATGGTAGAATTCCATAGGAGAAATGTAGACCGAGGTAAAAATTTAAACTATTCCTTTTTGAAAACTTTGATTGTGAAGCATTTGTCCATATTGATAAAGAAAATAGAACAAACTTGAGCCAAAATCCAAGAAATGTACCTTTGTGGATATGGTAATGATTTTGGTTATTGCTTATGGGATTATAAGTAGCAAAATCATTAGAATCAGAGATATCATATTCAATGAGGAAAAGGTCATGTACAAAAGATGGAGTTCGCGAGGAAAAGCGAGAAGCGAGAAAAACAAGAATCTGATGCTTGATGAGGTCATTTAAAAAGAAATTCCAAAGGAACACGAAAATCAAAATGTACAACAAGGAGCACGAATTGCCTCAAACACACGCAAGTGTTGTTAGAAGATATGCCAGGTTAAAGTACCTGAGCGATACTCTCCTTCATTATATTATTTATTGTTGGCCGATTACGGTGAACTAGGAGAATGTTATGAAGAGGCAATGCAGAATTAGACACCAAAAAGAAGTGGGGAGCAAGGCATGAAGAAGAGGAAATGGATTCCTTGGAAAATAACCCGGTTGGGACTGGTTGGGATTGCTGCGGGAAAAAAAAGAGCGATGCAGAATAAATGGGTTTACAAGAGTTGAAGGAAGAAGATGAAGGAGAAAAGTGGTACAAAGGCTAGACTTGTTGTAAAGGGTTGCACAAAAGGTATAGATTACGATGAAATATTTTCTCTGTTGTTAAAATGACTTTAATTAGAACTATTTTTAGAATCTTGTGGCGATAGAAGATTTGCATCTTGAGCAGGTTAGATGTAAAAACAACTTTTCTCCATGGGGATTTGGAGGAAGAAGATTTATATGTAGCAATACGAGTGAGGTCAAAGGGAAAGGAGAATTTGGTATCTGCGAGGTTGAAGAAGAGCTTGTATGGCCTAAAGCAAGCTCAAAGGCCGAGTGGTATTTGAAGTTTGGCGGGTTTATGTGAGAACATGGCTATGTGTGATGTCATTTTGATCAACTGTGTTTATTTTAAAAGGCGGCTAGAAAATGGAAACTTTATTATCTTACTGTATGTAGATGACATGCTTGTTCGCGAGGGTCTAATCTCACGGATATAAATGTGCTCAAGAAAAGTAGCCAATTCATTTTGCGATGAAGGATTTGGGTGCTACAAGAAAATCCTTGGTATGAAAATAACAAGAAGACGGGAAAAATATGGCCGAGCATTGTCTCGGGGTGAGTACATAGAGAAAGGTGTTGGAGAGGTTTAGAATCACGGAATGAAAAAACGGTTAGTACACCTTTGGCCAGGCATTTCAAATTAACTAAGGAAATGTGTCCCCTGACAAGGAGGAGATAGAATACATGTCGAGTTATATTCATCGTGATTGGCTTGATGTATGCAATGGTATTTGCACAGACCCGAGATATTTCACATCACAGTGGGATTTGTGAGCATGTATATGAACAATATAGGAAAATAGCATTAGAATGTATTTTAGTGGATTCTCAAGGTATTTGAGAGGCACTACACATGCATTATGTTTTGGAGGTTGAGACACTTTCTGAGGGATATATTGATTCAGATATGGCGGGTGGTAAAGGCAGCTGGGAGGAGCACCACCAGGGGTATGTTTTTACACTATGGGGGTGGAGACAAGCGGTAAGTTGCTAGTTTCAAAACTGCAAAAGGTTGTTCACTTTCAACAACAGTGAGTATGTTGGCACTTCTGAGAGGCTAATGAAGATGTTTTGGTTACAAGGTTTATGGAGGAATTAGGAAAAGCTTGAGGAGAACAACAAGTTATCTTGTGTGATCCCGAGTTCCATTCACCTTGCAAAAGAACTCAACCTTCCATTCGAATACTAGCATATACAGTTGAGGTACCACTTCATAGATCCTTGGAAGATGGACAATTGAAGATGGAAAAAGATACACACTAACCAGAACCCTGCAGACATGTTAAAAAAGGTAACCAAGGAAGCTGAGTTCCTTTTTAGTTTCAGTTGGTCTTCAAGGTTGAAGATGAAGATGAGAAATTTACGAGTCCAAGAAGGTTCAAAGTCCGGCCTTATCGTGATGGAGTTGTTGGTCGGTCTCAAGTGGGAGATTGTGGTTGTGAACTGATTATATTTCACGTCGCAGAGGTCCTTTGCTTTAAGCCGTGTCTATACCCATGAAGTATTTACACACCCAAAGTATGTACACTCTTCCACAAAGGGAAGTACCCCCTCTGGGGAGTCAGAGTCCATCCCGGTAGTCTGAGAACAGCGGCGGGCCCCCAGCTGAGGAGTTGGTGAAGCACCCATCATGCCTTATAAAAGTATATTGTAATTTCATTGTAAATGCGGGTATTCATTATAAGGTAGCCAGGTCTAGCGGTAGAGATTATGTTAGGAGTTTTTCCTAGAAGGCAAGCCTCTTTTATGAAATGTATTCTTGACTATGCAGTGAATATTGTGATACGAGAGAGGATGTTGTGAGATAAATAAGAGGGCCTCTTTTATGAGGGAAATGTATTGCGGCTATGTACGAGGGTGAATATTGTATTCTGAGAGAGGATACTGTGAGAGAAAGAAGAGGTAGTTACAGCGGGTTTTGCTGTAGGTTGTATCCCTTCATTTGCTGGATAATAATAAAGGAAGGACGTAGCCCACACTGGGTGAACGACGTAAATTTGTGTCTCTCTTGTATTGTGTGTCTTCTGGGTTTTTTGTTTCTGCATTTGTTTTATTTTATTGCTCCGCGGTCCTGTTTTCTAACACCACACTCTCTCGCACACACTTCCTATCTTCCCTATATGTCTTCCTCTCTCTCTCTCTCCCTCCAACACTCCAACACACTCTCTCTCTACCTCCATCCTTTGCCTACATATCTCTAACTACCCTCTTTGTCTACCTCTCTCTCCCTCCCACACTCTCACACACACACTTTCTATCCCCCCTCTATCTATTTCTGGCTCTTCCTCCCACAATCGAACACAATAACTCTCTACCTCTCATATTTATCTTCATTTCTCTCCCTTCCACACTCTCACACTATAGAAAGAGTGGTATATTGTGAGGAAATGCATGGTAAGGAAATAAATTCCCTTGACCTAGACTCGGCATGGCATGTCAAGATCTAGACCTAGACCTTGACTTAGACCATGACCTAAACATAGACCTAGACTTGGATCATGACCTTGACCTAGAATTTTCCTCGACATGCCTCACACTCTCACATACACTCCCTCTCTATATCCCCCCTCTTTGAATCTCTCCATTCATATATTTCTCTTCCTCCTCCCTCCCTATCTTTCCCTCCCTTCCTCCCTCCCCCCCTGTCTCTCTCTCCCCCTTTCCTTCCCTCATCCTCTCTCTT
>SNQJ01S0014617.1:0-11017 GCA_010110895.2 Picea sitchensis
ATATGTGAGTCTGGTCGGCAAGCTATCATCAGCCTGCATCATCAACCATCATGTCAGATCATGTCAACAACATATCATAAAATCAATAGCATATCATCAAAACAAAAAAATATTACCGTAAATGAAACAACTCAAATAGCCCACTCCCTGACTCAATCCGGAGTCCAAGGGAGTTCCACCGATGCCTCTGCATCCTCAAGGTCAAAACCCTGCACACTCAATGAAACTGAGTCAGCAACACCTGTCTACATCAAAGTAGTAGAAACATCCTGTCATATTACTTAATGCATCATAATGAAGGAAAAAAAATTATCATCATAAAAATCGATATCACTTGCGAGCAAGTGTCCTCAAAGAATAAGTTTGTTAAGTGCGCCAGAGCGGGATGTTACAATATGGAGTAAGGATATAACACAATGATCATGAAACAAATTGCGGGACAAATAGTTCAACAAAATTTCAAATTTTTTTTTTCTTTTATTCATTATCTTGCATATTAGAAGAGGAAGCATGGCCTTGAGGATGCATATATGCATAGGGTTTGAAACGTGAGTTGCTGAAAGATAAAAACCCGACTCTTTTCCATTAGAATGACAATAATATAAAACAAAGAGGCCACCCACAACATCCAGGCCCATGGTAAAATAATATTTCACATCCTCCAGGGTAAGGGTGCTACGCAATAGTCACAAGAACCAACTGTATATTTTCTTTTACAGAGGAAACCCTAAAAATAATCATATGAAATGAGAGAAACCGAATCACCTTCACTCACAATTATTTTCCAATTTCCATATAATAGTAATATCATCTTTTCTCAAGGCACATACAATCATATATTTCAAACCGAATAAAATGTCGAACATTATTGACGGTTTGAAACATTTAAATGCCAACACGAAGAAAACCAAACCAAAATTTGAGTTACATGGCCAAAATGCCCATATTAAATCCATTAAAAACATTAGAAAACAAACACATTCCACATGCAAACTATAAGAGCCAACATAATAATTTAATCTAGAGAAAAGATGACCATCATGAATACAGAGATAAGAGCCAACATACTTGTGAGAAGAATGACATAAAGCTTAAGATCAAAACTATTTTTTTCCAAAGGCCGAGCACAATTGAGGTGCTTCTAACCAGAGTAGAAAAAGGAATGTGAAGATAAAGTGAGGGTGGTAGCTTCGAGGTAGGGTAAGAACGACGTGTAGTAAATTCATGTCGCTTCCCTTATTTTCTCATTTAATGGCATCAACCACAGCCAAAATAGTGCACTTCCAACTTCCAAAAACCTTGTTCCAATCATAGGATATCACTATCGTATATCTAATATGCATAGAACATAACATACCATATCCAAATTCAAAGTTGAATTGACTTCTAATATGAACTCCATAACAATAATATCCCCATTAACACTTAGCCTCGAAATAATATGACCTACAATCCTCGCTAGTTGGGTATCATATTCAACATAATTGTTATTTTCTCATGCATGCAAATATACCATGAGTATCATATGGATTATATTTGAAACAATATATCAAAACCTAAGGGTAGCAAGAGTGGAATAATATGTTTAATACAATAAACATTTCCTTTATTTTGAAATCAAATTGATAGCACACTTAAGATCCATTCGTTTCACATGGAAACAAATTAAGATTTGCAGTATTATTCTCAAACTGCGCACATTTTCGTAAGGTAATTATCAGAGTAAATACGAAGAGCGCTTTCTATAAATTTTTTTATCAAGGGGTCCCACCTATATAGTATTATTTAAAATATATATAAGTAATAATGAATTATAACCCATTTGCAGGAAGGAACTTTATATTGTGATTTTTTTAGGCATCAACAAATATCTTTTAGAAGGAATCGACATTCTTTCTACTCAGATCTAATATTTTCACCCAGTTTTGTTTCCTCTACTTTGATGACTTCTAAAGCGAGAGTCTTTTCCCATATTTCTTCTAGAATCTCTTCAAGCTTTTCCTTGGCCTATTCCAATCCCTTGATCTGATAGTTGTGTTGTTCAACAATCCATTTGGTTTCATCTATCTTAGTTTCAAAATAAGATATCTCCTTTGAATGTTCCCTCTTGATTTGTTCTATTTCTTCTCAAATCTTTTCCTTTGTAGATTCTATGTCTTTCAAATGGTTGTCTCATTCCAAATGTTTTTTTTATTAAATTTAACATTCATTTCATCCTTTTGGGTTTGCAATGATCTGTTGAGTTATTCTTTCTTTAGATTGTCGGGAACCCTCGTGGCTCTTTCAAATTATGATGTAAACTCATCCCTTACAACTTTTACATTATTCTCAATTTATTCCTTATGTATTTTGTCCTTTTTCTCAATATATTTTAGTAATTCCACAGAGATATCATTCTTCTGTGTTTTTAACTCTATCTCTAGCTCAGCTATTTTGGTTTGCGATACACTTAATGAAGTGTTAACATCAAGGATAGATGAATAATTCAACCTGAAAATGCATGGAGACAAGAAGCTTCTTGTATAACATTATCTTCTGGGTCAGGCCCAACTTTCCATTCAACAACTTTTCCTATAGATGAGATGGGCTATAAAGACTCTCCTCTTTTCCTTTTCTTCAACCTTTTTTCAATTCTCTTAGTCTTGTCATAGTAATAATAGTATCCAATGTCCATTACAGTAACTTCAAAGATCAAAATTTTAGAAGAAAAGGTCAGATTACCTGGGATGGAATTAAGAGGGGTGTATTTTTGAGGTGAAATATTCACTATGCCAAAATTCAGAGTTGATGGGAAGCCTTAGGTCTCGCTCAATTCTTTTTTCTTCTATCGTTCCAACTGTTCACATACTAATACTTAAGATTTTTCTTCAGTTGTTGTTATTTCATTCTGTTTCCTTGGGCCTCATCTTCTTCAACTATTTTTTTCAGTTTTGATTCAACTACGACTCTTTCACTTTCTGTTTTCAGTGCCTCAGCTTCTTCAACTACCATTTTAGCTTCTTCCTCAACTTGTTTTGTCTAATAATCCTCATAAACTTTCAGTGTCTTTTTCTCCAATGCCTCAACTTTTTGACCTTTTCTTTCTCTTTAGTGATTAATTTAGTATGATCCTCTTGCAAAAACCTTTGAAATTGGTCTGGATGAAACTTATTCATTCCTTCTTGCTCATCTTGCATTTCTTTTCTTTCTGGATAATTTGTTTTAATACTTATTCATAAAATATAACTCCTTTGAACATGTCTTCTTCAAAATATACCACGTGTATATTGGGATGAGTAAGACCCATATATCTAACCCGACTCTATGCGAGTTCATGTGGGTCATGTCCTTTTGTACTTACTAGGAATAAACAAAAATATCATAAGGCCTTTGATTATTTTCTATCATGTTTTCCATTCAATAGACTATAGTTTCCTATGTGTGTTGAAAACAAGGGTCAAAGTGTTTTACTCTTGCTCTTGAGAAACAAAGTAACCCCTGTTCGTATAGTCTCATATACTATTTCTCTCATCAAAATATTATTTGGGACAATGTACGACAGAAGATGAGGGGATCTTCTACTTCCATATACTCTAATATATGTTTAATATATTCCTATATACCAATCAATTATCCCTTTCATCCTATCTCTAGCTTCACTTGAAATTCTATACCTTGGTAAACCAAAAATACTAGAGTAAAGAGGGGAGAGGAAATGATAAAAAATATAATAGAATTACCTCTTATAATTTATGTTCCATAGCTAATATAAAGAAACATGCATAGGGGGATGATATAGGTCCCAATTCCATCCCATATTGGGAAATGGTAATGAGGAACATATGACATCAATTAAATTAGCTGACATGTGGAAGCATGGATTTTTCATACCCGATACATTTTTCACATTGATACATATGTTGAAAGTCAATAACTCTACCCAATTTAACACTTTTCCTATATTAAAAATGGTATAAGCCATGTGTAACCAATTCATCTAAAAATGTGTGCACTTCTCTTCACCATATAATCAATTCAATGTCACTATCAACATTTTGTATGGTGCCTTGAACTCTTGGGTAGGGATAAGCTTTTTCACTTACTTGAATGTTCTATCTTCGTATACCCACCATTTTTTCATTAACTTGGATGGTCCTTTGTTATTTTGATAGAATCCATTTAGGAACAAATCATTGAGAGATCACATAGGGATGGGAAAATGATATCTCTTATTGATGTCTTCCGGTCATAGAGATGTTATTTTTCGTCCACATTTATTCATAATTGTGGAAATGATAGGGTAAAAATTCTTGATGCACCAGTGGGATGTTTCGTTGTAAGGGAATAATGGAGGTATTGCAACTGCCAGGTGAATTGCTCTCTTCTGGATGTTCGGGTACACCTCGAGGTATTCATCTTCAAGAGGAAATTCTCCTGTATTGAATATTTTTTATATCTCATCATATCTTAGGGAATGATATTGTTTGGTATGATAAGTCATATCAGTCACTAGAACCTATACCTAGAGGGAAGAAGTTTAAGGAGTATAATTATAAGAAAGGGGCGCCGAATTTGTATATGTTTGGGTCTCCTAACTTTCCATAGCTCGTTCTTTATATCCTGCAATTAACATATTAATCATTGGTTAACTGAATAACAAAAAATATTCAATAAATTAATTTAGAAGAACAATAAACCTATGATTATATTGAAAATGGAGCTTCATGGGAATTATAGAGTTGGATACTACAAAGTAGAGCGACTATCCAACAAACGAAGAAAATATGTGATCTCAATGATGGTTTTTGGGTCATAATATAGGAATTTAATTACCCTAACGAACAAATGGAATGATATGCGTACTATGACCATAAAAACCATAGCATCATTGCAGCATTAATTTGATTTGAAAGCCCATATTTCCCAAATCCATGTATCGGAGTGAAAAGGGGAGAAAATTTGAAAGTATGGTCTTTGAATACGTTGGTATCAGAGGAGGAACGTTGACACATTTATCTGTGCTATGATACATAGGTATCGAAGAATATTATTTTTCTAGATTTGTTTTGTTTGTCAAAAGTTTAGGGGAATAGACATTTATATAATCCTTCATTGTTTTTTTCGTCGGAAAGAAACGTTTCACCCTTTTGTTCATACTTCGATGCAAAAGCATCGAATAACATTCTTTTTCTAATGTTGATTTTCATGTTGAAGGTCAAAGTTTGTAAATGGTTAGGAGCATGTTCTCATAGTTCATTGATTGACGTTGAAAATATTAGAAAAGTTTCACAACTTCGATGAGAAGGGTATCAAACAATATTCCCTTCCTTGGGAAAATCGCTATCTTGACAAGATCGTGTACAATTATTCACTCTCAAAAGTCATTGTCTATGCATAAACATAATAGTATCATTCATACACATTTACACAAAAACATTCAAAATGTCTCTTGTTCAAATTCACATAGAGTAGTAGAACTATCATGACACAATCCGATTCCAAAATCCCTTTCTCATTTAGAGTCATGCCTTTTATAACTATTCAATGATTGTTTACATTCTCTAGATTCAATCATAAGTAAACAGAAGTTTACGAAAGGCGAATCTTCCCATTCTTGTCCTCCTTAGAATTACAAAACATAAAATATGAGACAGGTGGAGCATTTCTGAAAATTGGGATCATCATGGGTTCTTCTGCATCTGCATTCAGTCCTGATATTCCTTCTAGAGTGAATAATTTTCCATGATCTTCTCAAGAAAGAAGTTTTCTCGAGGAAGGGAATATTCTTCGATGCCCTTCTCATCGAAGATGTGAAACTTCTCCAATATTTTGAACTCCGATCGATAAAATATGATAACAAGCTCCTAACCTTTTTCAAACATTGACCTTCGACATGGAAATCAACATTAGAAAATGAATATTCTTTGATTCTTTTTCATCAGAGTATGAAAACAAGGTTTAACTTCTTCTTTCCGAAGGAAACATCCTCACAGGCTTATATAATTGTCTATGACCCTAAACTTTTGATACACAAATCAAAGCGAGGAATGAAATATTCTTCAATACCTCTATATTGGAGTGAAAATAACTCTACCAATGTTCCTCCTCCAATAGCAAGGAATTCTAAGACCACCGTTTTTAATATTTTCCCCTTTTCACTTTGATACATGGATTTGGGAATTTTGGTCTTTAAAATCACATTAATGATGCACTGATACTATGGTTTTGAGCTAGTCATTGTACGCAGATCATTCAATTTTTCATTAGGGTAATTAAATTCCTATCTTATGACCATAAAACCTTCACTGAGATCGTATATTTTATTCGTTTGTTGGGTATCCACTCCGCTTTGTAGTATCCAACTCTGTAATGCATAGGAAGCTCCATTTTCAGTATAATTAGAGGTTTCTTATTCTTATAAAATAATTTTTTGCATTTTTTTCATTATGCAATTAACTAATGATTAATATGTTAATTGCATGATATATATAACGAGCTATTCCAAGTCATACGACCCAAATATCCAAGAATTTGGCGTTGTATGCTTCAACTTCTACACCTGAAACTTTTTCCCTCCAAGTATAACTTTTAGTAATTGATATGACCTATCATACCATAACATATCATTCCTTGTATAGAATGAGATATACAAGATATTCAATACTTCAGACTTTCATCCTAAATATGAAGAACTCGAGGTGTACCAAAACATCTAGATGAGAGAAATTCACCTGGTAGATGTATGACCTGCATTATTCCCTTACAATGAAGCATCCCACTAGTTCTTTAAGTATATTTACCATATCACTTCCACAATTATGAATAAATATAGACAACCAATAGCATCTTTGCAAATGGAAGACATTAGAACAATATATCATCTTCCTGGGACTATGTGCCCCCTCAATGAGTTGTTCCTAAAGGGGTTTTTTGGGACTATGTGCTCCCTCAATGAGTTGTTCCTAAAGGGTTTTTTCGGGACTATGTGCTCCCTCAATGAGTTTTTCCTAAAGGGGTTTTCTTAAAATAACAAAGGCCTAACCAAGTTAATGAATAACCGATGGGTAGACAAAGATAGAACATTCAATCAAGGGAAGAATATTATCCCTACACAGGAATTAAAAGATCCATACAAAATGTTTATAACGATGTTGAACTGATTATATGGTTAAGAGAATTGCACACATTTTCAAACGGATTGGTTACCCATGGCTTATACCATTATGAAGAAAGGAAAATTGTTCAATTGGGTGGAGATATTGACTTTCAACATATGTCTCAATGTGAAAAATGTACCAGGAATGAAAAATTCACACTTCTATATGTGAGCTTATTTAATTGATGGCATATGTTCCTTAATTCCATTTTCCAATCTTCGATGGAATTGGGACCTAGATTATCCCCCTGTGCATTTGTATTTGTTTGAGATATGGAACATAAATTATAAGAGGTATTTGTATGTTATTTGTGATGGTTTCCTCTCCCCTCTTTACACTAGTATTTTTGGGTTCCCAGGGTATAGAATTTCAAGTGAAGATAGAGCTAGGATGAAAGTGATAGTTGATTGATATATAGGAAAATATTACACTTATGTCAAATTATATGGAAATATAGGAGCCCCTCATATTCTTCCATACTTTTTCCCGTATCATCTTTTGATGAGAGAAATAGCTTATTAGACCATAAGAACATGGGTTACATCCTTTCTCATTAGCAATAGTAAAAAAACTTGGCCTTTGTTTCATGTGCACATAGGAAACTTTACTCTATTGAATGGAAAACATGATAGAAAAGAAGTAGAGGCCTTACAATATTTGTGTTTATGCCTTGCAAGTACATAAAGGAATGACCCATATGAGATCACATTGAGTCATGTTAGATCTATGTGTCTTACTCATCCCAATGTACACGTGGTAGATTTTGAAGAAGATTGGTTCAAAGGAGTTATGATTTATGAAAAGGTATTACAAAAATTGTCTAATAATCCGTCCATACAAGAAATTTAAGAAGATCAACAAGGAACTAAGTAGCTTCATTGAGACCAATTTCAAATGTTTTTGCAAGAAGATCAAACTAAATTAATTGCAAAAGAGAAATAAAAATCCAAGAAAGATGAGGAATTGGATAAAAATACACTTTAAGTTGAAGAGGAGTATCAAATCAAACAAGTTGAGGGAGAAGTTAAAAGGCTAGTTGAAGAAGTTGAGGCACTGAAAAAGAGTTTGTAAAAAATCTGCAGTCGAAGTAGAATCCAAAAAACTAGTTGAAGAAGTTGGGGCCTAGAGGAAAGAGAATGAAAGAGAAACAACTCAAGCATTAGCTAAAATATTATTAGGTGAACAATTGGAATGACAGAAGAAAAAATAATTGAGTGATACCCAAGGCAGCCCATCAACGTTGAATTTGGGCATGGTGAATATTTCACCTTAGGAATACAACCCTCTTACTGTCATCCTAGGTAATTCAAACGTTTATTCACAAATTATGAGTTTTGAAAGTATTTTTGAGGTAGTTGGACACTATTGCTATGATGGCAGGACCAAGATGATTAAAAAAAGGTTGAACAAAAGGAAAAGGGGAGAGTCTTCTAAGCCTAGGTCATCTACATGAAGTGTTGTTCAATGGAAAGTTAGGCCTGAAACAGAGGAGAATGCTATACAAGCAACTTCTTCTCTCCATGCATTTCCATTTTTGAATTTTTCATCTATCCTTGAGGTTACCACTTCCTTAAGTGCATCCTAAACCAAATCATTGAGCTGGAGACATAGTTAAAAACATATAAGGATAACATCTCTGTGGAATTCCTAAAATCTATCAAGAGGAAGAGGACAAACTGCATAAGGAAGAAATTGAGAATATTGTGCAAGTTGTACGGGATTAGATTACTTTATAATTTGAAACAACTAATAGGGTTTCTTATAATCTCAAGACATAAGAAATCAACATAGCATTGCAAGCCTAGAAGGATGAAATGAATGTAGAATTTAATCAAAAAGCACAGTTGGAATGAGACACCCATTTGAAATACTTAGAATCTAGAAAGGAAAAGCTTTGTGAAGAAATAGAATAGATCAAAGAGGGAGCATGAAAATAATATATCTCATTTGCAAACTGAGCTAGATGAAACCAAATGGATTTTTTAACAGAAAAACTATCATATCAAGGGATTGGTACATGCCAAGGATAATATTGAAGAGATTTTCAAAGAAATATGAGAAAAGGCTATGGCTTTCGAAGTCATCAAAGTAGAGGTAACAAAACTAAATAAAAATATTAGATCTGAGAAGAAATAATATTTATGCCCTCTAAATGATATTTAGGTCGATCAGGATGACCATTTGAGACTTGAAGAGCAAATAACTAAAATTGGGAATCCCTACTAAAATTCAAGTGATTCCTTTGATGAGATTGTTGACATGCAAGGAGTATACAAAAACATCCCAGCTACAATGTTGTGCTATTCTAGAAAATAAAGGATAAAATACCGAGTATTCTTAGACACTTGAAATATTTTGTTAGAAGATATTGAGGTTGTCCAAAATATAGCATCCAAAGCATGCCAATGACTATGGAATAGTTCATATGATATCCTCAAAGAATTAGGGATGCAGCTGATGGCCCCCATTGATGATGAAACACCTGACAAAATCAGCATAACTGAGGTGAAGGAGCATAGGGAAATTACCAGATTGAATCTTGAACATTCAAATGAAATAAATAAAGAATCCCTAGTACAACATCTATTGAAACCTGTGAGGATCATCACTATGAACCATGTTTTTTTTAAACACACAACATAAGAACTGAAGCAATAGGTTTCAACCAAGTTTTTTGATGGAGAATGGGATATTGAAAAGGTGAAGTCAGATAAATTAAAGAATATCATGACAATTGTTCACTCTGGGTGGAATATTGAGACCGAATGTCGATGAAAAAGAACCCATGATGATCACAATTTTCATAAATTCTCCAAGTGTCTCATATGTTTTGTTTTGTAATCCTAATGAGGATAGGAATGCAAAGAGTCTCCTTTTGTAAACTGTTCTTTTACTTATGATTGAATATCGATAATGTAAAAAAACATTTAATACTTATAATAGGCATGATTGTAAATGAGAAATGGCTTTTAAACTTTGATCGTATCAGGACAATACTACTATTGTATGTGAATTTGAAAAACATACATTTTGGATATTTTGGTATAAACGTGTATGAATGAGACTATTTGTTTTATGCATATTTATTTATGTGAATATATACATTTTAGTTAAATGAACTACATATAGACTAATTTTTGTATGTCTATTGTTGCCATTATTTTCATACTAAGTGCAGTGACAATATAATAAGTTGGTGAATCAATTATTTATACCTGACTCATTGTATTGTTAAGTTTTATATTCCTTTCTTCTATGAATTAATTTTGTATAAGCAATATTATGTTTAACTTCACTTATTTTTATAGTTCACTCTTAATCAAGATAGAAAAAAATAAATTAGGATTGAATCTTAGATCAATGAATTATCATTTTATTATAGCTTAGTTATTTAGATTTTTAACTCATATGAGAACATTTGATTCTCAGATTCATACTTAGGTAATTTTAGTAGTGACAACCAGGAAAATATTCTAGTCGAAAATTGTATTACAAATGAGAGTAGTTCTAATTGGGACCTGCCATCATAAATTATCCCTTAACTACTTGAACAGACCTTTTAGGCCTGTCATCATAAATGGTGCTAGAAGGAGGGCCATCGAACTAAATGGATGCAAAGAAATCTCAAATCACTACCTATTCTATCCTTCTTGTTAGCACAAATCATCCCAGTGATTGTCATCAAGCTCACCTTGACTGAGCTTCACACCCACTATAGTATTATGATGTAGGAGCATATTTCCACCTCATCATGCGCTAGTAAGACAACACATCAACACACATTCAATAAGGGAGAGAAGAGCTATCCCTCTCATTTTCCCCTTGAATTTTAAAAATTCAATGTAATTTAATTGTAATAAATTGTTGTAAGGTTGGATTAA
>SNQJ01S0014617.1:12617-24803 GCA_010110895.2 Picea sitchensis
CTATTCAGGTTCTTAACAGAGTGTGAGGAGGGAATCAAATTTTTCTAGCCAAGTAGGAGGCATGAACCTCTTTAGGTTTGAGTGATATAAATATCAAGAGAAATAACTCTTTCAACAATGCAGACAGAAGCCAATTCATTTGGACTTGCCAAGGAAAGTTCAAAGGGTTGAGCCCCATTGAGTTTTAAATCATTCAAGCTCAGGTGGGATAGCGTTCCCCAGAAACGAAGGTCGGGGACCCAAGTTATCGATCGTATAGGAGACAATCAAAGGCCCCGACCTTCAAGAAATTCTTAAAGAAATCGTTCATTTCTAAGGAAAACGCATAGTGAAGCAGGAGAAGCTACATGTGTCGTTGGATCGACTGCTAGGATAAATATGGGTCGTTGAATATTATGTCCAGACATCGGGAGGAGCTTGCAAAGGAAGGTTACTGAAGGTAATATATGGATGGGCATGATCCATTCAAGAGGTCGGTAGTGATATGATAACCATTAGATGTGAAGAAGTTCCACAGGATTTAAGAGTGGTGGAGTTCAAATTCGTGGAGGGCCTAAATCATTTGTGATCATCGGATATTTCAGGGACACGTGTCACTCAATCCCACACTTCGATGTTGTAGTTCTTCGGAGGAGTTTGATTGAATTTCTACAAGCCCAGGATTCTGGAAGATCCGGAGGCCTCAATCCATCCTGACCATCGGATAGGAGGACACGTGGTGTCCGATCAATGCTACACTGGTTCGTTATTCAGGACAAAGAGAAACAGAAGGAGTGGAGGACTCTTGGATACTGGAGTCTCGGATTCCATCCAGAACATCAATCTAATCGAAATAGTTGACTGGGAGAGGGGTTTGGTTGGTGGAATTTGCATGATCAAGGAGAAGAGGGTAGAAGCCAGAGCACTCGGAGGCCCGAAGGATGAAACATTGTCAGCCATTGTATCCCCGAGACACATGGTAGACATCTGTATATTTGAAGGAGAAGCACTCTAGAGGGAGCATGTGCAGTGGAGCAAGAACTCCCGAAGCCCGAAATTTCAACTCTTCTTGATTTAAGCCCTAGGTCACAGCTCGAGGTCATATGAGGAAAGTGGCTTAGCAAAGCGGGGATAGTGCCTTTGTATTTCAAATTTTAAAAAGGAACAGGGGCTTAGCAGGAGCCCCCGGGTTTCATATAACCTGCACCTTAGGAAGAAAGGGGTCTATGTAAACTTGTTTGGGGGTCCAACAGGGGCCCTAATTGTCAATTTGACTCTAGTTCTTTAACGATCCTAGAAAAGGAGGTCAATCATACCTTGGGAGAGGCAAGGGGTTTGCATCACATTATGTGAACATTCCCGCTCAAACTACTTCTCATCATATTCACTTCTAGTTTAAACCTATGCAGCCCAAGGAAGCCCATAAAATTTGAATTTGGGCATAATGAATATTTCTCCTTAGGAATACAACCCTCTTACTTCCATCTGAGGTAATTTAACCTTTTATTAAAAAATTATGAGTTTTGAAGGTGTTTTTGTGGCAGTTGGAAACTATTAATATGATGACAGGACCAAGATCATTGAAAAAAGGTTGAACAAAAGGAAAAGGGGAGATTCTTCTAAGCCCAAGTCATCTATAGGAATAGTTTTTCAATGGAAAGTTGGGCTCGAATAAGAGGAGAATGCTATACAAGCAACTTCTTTTGTCCATGCATTTTCAATTTTTTAATGTTTCATCTGTCCTTGAGGTTACCACTTATTTAAGTGAATCATGAACCAAATCATTGAACTGGAGACATAGTTAAAAACATAGAAGGATAACATCTCTATGGAATTCATAAAATCTAGCAAGAGCAAGAGGACAAACTATATAAGGAAGAAATTGAGAATATTATGCAAGTTGTACGGGATGAGATTACTTCATAATTTGAAAAAAATACTAGGGTTTCTTATAATCTTAAGACATAAGAACTCAACATAACATTTCAAGCATATATGGATGAAATGAATGTTGCATTTAATCAAAAAGCACAGTTGGAATGAGACACCCATGTGAAATACCTAGAATCTAGAAAGGAAAATCTTTGTGAAGAAATATAATAGATCAAAGAGGGATCATGCAAAGAAGATATCTCATTTTCAAATTGAGCTAGATGAAACCAAATGGACTTTTGAACATAACAACTATCATATCAAGGGATTGGTACAGGCCAAGGAAAAGCTTGAAGAGATTCTGAAAGAAATCTCAGAAAAGACTCTGGCTTTAGAGGTCATCAAAGTAGAGGTAACAAAACTCAATGAAAATATTAGATATGATCATAAATAATATTTATGGATTCTAAATGATATGTAGGTTGATTAGGATCACCATTTGAGACTTGAAGAACAAATAAATTAAACCGGGAATCCCTACCAAAAGGTAATTGATGCCTTTGACGGGATTGTCGACATGCAAGGAGTATACAAAAAAACCCAAGCTACAATGTCATGCTATTATAGAAAATAAAGGATAAAATACCAAGTATTCTTCAATACTTGAAATATTTTGTTAGAAGATATCAAGGTTGTCCAAAATATAGCATCTAAATCATGCCAACGACGATGGAATAGTTCATATGATATCCTCGAAGAATTAGGGATGCAATTGATGCCCCCCATTGATGAAGAAACACCTACCAAAATCAGGATAGATGAGGTGGAGGATCATAGGGAAATCATCATATTTAATATTCAAGATTCAACTAAAATAAATAAATAATCCCTGGAACAACATCTGTTGAAACCTGTCAGGATCATCACTATGACCCATGATTTTTTTAAATGCACAACATAAGATTTGAAGCAATAGGTTTTGACCTAGGTTTTTGACGGAGAATTGGATATTGAAAAGGTGAAGTTAGATCAATTAAATAAGATCATGGACAATTATTCAATCTGTAAGGAATACTGTGACCAAATTTCGAAGCAAAAGAACCCATGATGATCCCAATTTTCATAAATGCTCCACCTGTCTCATCTTTTTTGTTTTGTAATCCTAATGAGGATCGGAATGAAAATAGTATCCTTTTGTAAACTTTTTTTTACTTATGATTGAATATCGATATGTAAACATTAATTTAATACTTATAAAATGCATGACTGTAAATGAGAAATGGATTTTGGACTTAGATCGTATCAGGAAAATACTACTATTGTATGTGAATTTGAAAAAGAGACATTTTGGATATTTTCGTATAAATGTGTATGAATGTAAGTATTCATTTTATGCTTATTTATTTATGTGAATGTATAGATTTTAGTTAAATGAACTACTTCTAGACTATTTTTTGTATGTGTATTGTTGCCATTATTTTCATACTAAGTGCAGTGACAATATAATAAGTTAGTGAATCAATTATTTATATCGGCTCATTGTATTGCTAAGTTTTGTATTCCTCACTTCTATGAATTAATTATGTGTAGTAAATATTATGTTTAACTTCACTTATTTTTATAGTTCACTCCTGATCAATATAGGAAAAAGTAAATTAGGAATGCATCTTAGAACAATGGATTATCATTTTAGTCTAGCTTAGCTTTTTAGAGTTTTATTTCATAAGACAACATTTTATTATCAAATTCATATTTAGATATTTTTAGTAGTGACAACTAGGCCAATATTCTAGATAGATTTGATATTACAAATGAGATTATGTCTAATTGGGACATGCCATTAGGAATTCTCCCTTAACTACTTGAACGAGCCTTCTAGTCCCATCAGCATAAATAACGCCAGAAGGAGGGCCATTGAATTGAATGGCTGCAAAGAAAGCTCAAATCCCTACCTGTTAGCACAAATTAGCCTAGTCATTCTCATCAAGATCACCTTGAGTGCACTTGAAACCACCCATGACATTTTGTGAACATGCCCGCTCAAACTACTTCTCAACATATTCACTCCTAGTTTGAACCTATATGAGATTATGTCTAATTGGGACATGCCATTAGGAATTCTCCCTTAACTACTTGAACGAGCCTTCTAGTCCCATCAAGATAAATAACGCTTATGAGGGCCATCAAAGTGAATGGTTGCAAAGAAAGCTCAAATCCCTACCTGTTAGCACAAATTAGCCTAGTCATTCTCATCAAGATCACCTTGAGTGCACTTGAAACCACCCATGACATTTTGTGAACATGCCCGCTCAAACTACTTCTCAACATATTCACTCCTAGTTTGAACCTATCTTTTCTTCACCACAACCTCATATCTTTACCATTTTGGAGATTGACACCATTTTCGTGACACCATGAATGCACCAAGCATGTTCTAAACATACAGTAGCATACTGACAAAATCCCCATTGACTATTCATTACCTAAGGGTCAATATAACCTGCCAAGTTAAAACCCATTCTTCTCTCACTTTTTCACTTACAAAGAAAACCCAAACATTGAAATTCTAGAGTATAATATCCCTTCAGCTCTGGACGACTTTCAGAAATCCTTTTAATTTGAGATTGAATATGTCCTTCTCACTGGTGGTGGTTTTATTCCTTTGTCCCTTCCAAACTCTCCACCTTTCACACCCTGAAGTGAGTCTGAAGAAACTTACGAAGAAGAGGGAAACTCTGAAAGTGAGTATGAAGTAGAAGGGAATTTACAATTTATTCTATATAATCCTTAAGACATGGTTGGAAACAACCAGAACCATCAACCATATGAACCTTAGTTAATCCCAAATGTTATCACCATACCCAATGTACTACATGACCTACCTAATCACCATGAAATGTTTCTCCCCAAGTTTGATCGAGAGAGAAAATATTTGGTTGAGAATCATGTCAAGAAGATTTTGTCGGCTATAAGGCTTCAAATTTTTTGACATGAAGATGTTGTATGTTATTTATTCCCCTATATGTTTGAGAATAATTCCACCACCTGGTTCTACTACATCGACGAAGCCTCTATTACTGGTTGGAGAATATCTGAGACTATTTTCCTTAAGAAATTAAGGTAAGATAAAATTCCAACTACCTTCGTCTTAGATTGTTAGAGAATACAAATGGATACCAATGAAAAGGTCAAATAGTTCAATCAACATTTTTTTTCCTTACTTAAATGGATTCATCAGGCTTCAAAACCTACCGAAGATGTCACAATCGAATTTTACACTTCAACTTTTCTCATGTGCATGGCCATATTTTAAGAAAAAACAGAGAAAGCTACCTTGGAAACAATTTTTCAAGAGACCCTAAAAATAAAAAAAAATGTGCTTAGTCTAAAGGGAAACCCAGGGGCCGAATTGTCCAAAGATAAAACCAACACTAAATCCAAAGCCCCTATTACAAATTCTGTGAAAGAAAATTAATATATTGATTCCATGGATATGGAATCCCTCTAGATAATTGTCTAATGATATGCTTAATTTGAAGAAACACAACGGGGGAAGCTCTTCTAATACTAGGAAATTTTTGAAATTTCCATCTAAGAAAGGTAAGAGCACTCCTCCAGTCAACAAAAAAAAAATGTCGACATCAGAAGGGATTAATATGGAATATATTGTTCAATCCCTACAACATTGAGCCACTAAAAATATAATTGAATCTAAAGAGGGAGAATAAGATGAAAAGGAAAAATCAGAACAAACCCAAGAATCAAATGAAATACCTAAGTAACAAGTTAATTATTTTTGGGACATTTCTTATGGAGTAGAAGAGGAAGAATAAGTGGAAGAAACACATATGTCCCAGAATGTTATGACCACTAGGAGTGGAATAAATAGGGCTTCATATCAATCCCCTACCCCTTATGAACCTCCTAAAACTGCTCCCCACAGACATAAACCACTCAATACTCCTTCCAAAATTACTTTTCCTTCTAACGCTTCGACAAAGTTACAATATGATTTATTGGAAGACATGAAAATAACTATGGCCAATATTTCTCTATTTGATCTTATGAAGCTTCCTCAAATTCAAAATAATTTGATCAAAACACTTCAAGGTAAGATTTCCAAATTTTTTAAAGAAATTAACGTGGGATTTAAGAAAGGTACAAGTGAATCTTCCCCGTCGGATAATACCCATACACCTAAAATTCATGTATATATGAATTCTTCCTTATTAGGTAAAAGGTACAGATCCACCACTCCACCTTTTCTGGCTACTTTTGAGATTTTTAACAAGAATGTGCATAATTATATGATGGATTCTAGTGCCTCTTCAAATGTAATTCCTTTTGAAGTGTGTTAAAACCTTAATKTCAAGCTTGAACAATATGACATTCAAATTATACATCTTGTCAGAACCAGAGTTAAAGTGATAGGGGAATCAACAAATTTTCTTATCAKGATGTCCTCAAACCCTAAGATAGATCAAACTATTGACATCATAGTTGTCAATATACCTGGCACATACATAATTCTATTGAGAAGAGACTGGTGTGATACACTTAAAGGGTATTTTTCCATAGATTGRTCACACCTTTGGCTACCCTATAATGGAAATACAAATCAAATTAGGGTAGAAAAAGAATGATACATCAAACATGCAGTGATAAATATGAATGTGCCAAACGAGCATGTAATGTGTAATAATTTTGTTTTGGGTAACTATTCATGTGATTCATTCTTTGGAAATTACTATGTTGAGACCTCGCCATATGCAGAATCACACATACAATATAAAATCCTTCATTGCACACATATTGTTGAGCCACATTGTAATATAAAAAATGTAAATTGTTGTGACATTGTATAGTCTAACATAATCTTTAGAGATAAGTTAGAAGTTTATACTCAATGTACTAACCATACTAATATTGAAACACAAGAAAATCCAAAGTCCATACATAGTCTTAAAAGAGACCCTAATATGTAGAATGTTTTTTTGATGTGTCAAAATACCTTGAATGTGTAGGTGTTAGCTGCATACTAAAAGACCTTACAGGTAAGAAATTCATGGTAGCATGTAGGTTGGAATTCATATGCACAAATAATAATTTTTTATATGAAGTCGTATTGCAAGGATTAAAGAAAGAAATTGAATTGAAAGGAAACAAGATAAATGTATTTTGTGACTATGATATTTTCATAAAGAAGATAAGAAACAACATTCATTATCTCTCTAGTCATGTCTTAAACATTACCAGGATGAGGTATGGGAATTGATTAAGTAATTTGATGCATTTAATATCAACCATGTTCCTCGCTCCTTAAACTTTGATCTTGATTTATTAGCCAATGTAGCTTCAAGGATATTCCTTCTGAGAACTTATTACTTGATACATTTTCGGTGGAACTACTTTACATACCTTCAATAATAGATGATGTAACCAACTAGAGGGTCTTTGATGACGATAAGATGATTACGAATTTATTACACTGGGATGATGCCTTCAAAGAATCCATTATATAGGAATATCAACATGATATAGAACTCAATGCATATGTTTCAGGCTCAAAAAATCAATCAATAGAGAAAAACAAACCCGACCCGATAAACAACATCCCCAAAATTGTGATAAGACTGGAAAAATTATATGACCTTCAAGACAAGTTTAAGAAGGTGACAAATTGTAAGACCAACAAATCATCTGTGCCATTTGAAGTGATAAATTTTGGATCTGAGAAAATTCCCAAAACCAGAAACTTGGGAAAGAAAGGTTCCACTGAAGAAAGACAAGAATTCATCAAGTTGTTTGAAGAATACATAGACATTATCTTAGACATATGATGATATCAAGACATACAACACAAAGATAATTCAATATGTTATCCCTATGAAACCAAAAACCAAGCCTTTTCAATAGAAGTTGAGGAAAATGTATCTGAGCTTGTAGCCAGAGGTAAAGGATGAGCTTAATATGTTTTTAGCCACCGAGATAATTTTCTAGTCAGGCACACACAATGAATCTTGAATCTTATACATATAAGGATGAAAAATGGAGACATCGGAGTCTATGTTGATTTTAGGAATGTCAATAAAGATTCAGAGAAACACAACTATCCAGTGCCTCCTATGGTGCAAATATTGCAATGTGTGTCTGGTTTCGAAATTCTCTCAGTGTTAGATGGTTTTTCTGTTTATAGCCAAATTCGTGTTTCCCATGATGACCAAATTAAAAATACTTTTAGGACTAGATGGGGAAAATATGCATACATAAAAATTCCTTTCGGCCTCATAAACACTTAAAGGCAACCTTCTAGAGAGAAATGGACATTGATTTTAAAGGTATCATCGAATATTGTGTAGTGGTTTATTTGGATAACGTCACCATTTTCTCTAAATACAAAAAATATCATATAGCCATTTGAGAAGAGTATTCAACATATGAATGAAGTATGATATATATCTCAATCCCAAAAAATCTATATCCACAGTTGATGAAGGTAAAATTTTGGGGTTCATTGTTTCCAAACATGGTATGAGAATTGAACCTAAAACAACTAAAGCAATTGCTAAAATTCTTGCCCCTCATAAACAAAAATCGATGGAGTGTTTTCTCGGGAAGATTAATTTTGTGAGGATATTTTTCCTAAGCTTCACCAAAATAGTGAAACCATATGATAGAAAAGAATGCAAAGTTTAAATGGGAGTATAAATAAAATGAGTCTTTTGACATAATCAAAGAAGAAATAGTGCAGCCTCCTGCATTGTTAATCCCATATTTTAGAAGAGGGTTTATACTCTACACATTTGCCTCATACATCACATTTGCAATTGTTCTAACATGGAAAAAACAAGAAGGAGGTACATTTGTCGTCACCTTTATGAGTTTAGGATTACAAGGACGATAATTGGACTACCTTGAAGTAGATAAACAAGCTTTCCATGTGTTTAAAGATGTAAATAATTTCATACCTTACCTCATCAAGTAAAAAACCAAGGTAATTGTACCCTATCCCGCTATAAGAAATATGTTGATACAAAACGATTTGGGAGAGAAAAGAGATAACTAGATAACATCCTTACAACAATATGAAGTCAAAATTAGTCCTTCTAAAATCGTCAGAGGTCATGGATTATGAAAACTAATTGTTGAATCAACAAGCAATTAAACACACGAGGATGTACCCTATCAAGATCATAGATTATTCAAGAGATAATTATTTTATGTTCCTCTGAATTCTAATCTGAAATGGTACTATGAAAAAAATTATTATCTAACCCACACGACAACACACCATTATATTGAAAAAACAAAAAAGAGGGCCCTCGGACTCAATTCAACCTAATATCAACTCATTAAAGGAATATCATGCAAAGGAAATTATGATGGTGTCTTCTTGATATTCCTTGAAAAGGAAGATTTTGATAAATTCCTATCAAAAATTCACGATGGGCATACTGGAGGACATTTTAGAGGTGATACTACAACCCATAAGATACTCAAATATGGCTATTAACGGCCAACCTTATTCAAATATTCTCATCCATATGGAAAAAAGTGCCAAGAATGTCAAAAGGTCACTGGAAAGGAGAAGAAACATGTGTTTACCCTGTATTATATTATCACTGAACGCCATTTTCAGAAATGGGCCTTGGACATGATAGTAAATACTATCCCAAAGTCTTCTCAGTTAGAAAAATATATCTTGACAACTACAGATTACTTCACAAGATGAAGATAAACAATACCTCTAAAAGTTATCAATGAAAATCAGGTGATATCATTCCTTGATTACTTTATTCTAACTAGATGTTGCATTCCTGAATCATTAGTTTTTGATAATGATAACTAATTATCTTCTTTGAAATTGATTCAATATGATATTGATAAGAATATCAAAATTAAATATTTATCAAATTACTATCCTCAAGGGAATGGGCTAGCAAAGTCTACTAATAAAAACCTAATCAAAATCCTGAAAATAAATGTGATAGAGCATCAAAAGAATTGGCATCTAACCCTCCCCAATGATTTATTGTTCCATGGGGTAACACTCAAAACTTCTCTAGGAAATTCTCATTTATTTCTAGTATACAGACAAGAATCTACTCTACCAACTCACACATTCCTTCCTTACCTACAATTAACTCTGTATTTACAAGATGAAGAGTGTTTGGTCATGGAACATAGATCAAATATGCTCCTTCAATTAGAGGAATAAAGGAAAAAGTAAAAAATAAACAAAATACAACATCAAGAATTGGTTAAAAAATGGTTTGATGGAAATTTACTGGGTAACACATATTTCTGAGAAGGTGATCTAGTGATTAAGTGGGAGAAAGCTGATGAAATGAAAAGAAAACACAAAAAACTCCAAAATTTATGGCTATGCCCTTACCAGATCTATGAGAAGATCGGACCAGGAACATTTAAACTCAAGTCATTGGAGGGATATTTGGGGGAGCTCCTTGTCAATGGAAAATTTCTCGAAATATGCTCCTCCTAATCATATTTGGTGTTGTAGTTTTGTACATAATATATTTTTTGAATTTCCCTTTTATCATTTTCAGTTTCTACTTTATTCAACCTTTTCCTTGTTTTGGCTTTCCTTCTTTTGATTGAAATTTTGTTTTTAGTACCTTTTCAATTTACAATAACTCTTTGTTCATTAACACTGATTGATCAATCACTTCTATGGAAGAAACCCAAGAATGTTTAAGAAATATCGTGCATTTCCCTCTGAAAGTGCCTTTAGATGTTGAAGCAATTAGGTTACCTTGTGATCAATATTTATTTAGTCGACTAAATAGTTGTACTAAAATGAAGTGACATTTTAACCTATTCCAAGGGGAAACTTCACACTAGAAAGATTAACATGTTTAGGTAATTGGTGACATATATATTTTAACTGTGTGATCACTCTCATACTATGCAAAAATTTATTAACAAATTCAAGGAAAGTCATAGCTTCAGATGTCTTTTACAAAATTCTAGTGACATTTCCCAAACCATCCTGAACATGAAAATGCATCAATGAATTATGTGGCTGGACCCATGAAGATAAATCATTGGTTGAGACTAGCATATCAGATAAATTCTCATATCACGTCACTTCCTGCTCACCCCTTTTGCAAAAGAAATACATAAATTATGTTAAGCCCTAATATTGGATCATTACCCCTTAATTGGGGCATATTACATTAGTGATGTTATTTTATTTATGTCGGCTTTATTCCATTAGTTGTAATTATACCTCGTATCCTATATATACCAAGGAGACATTTTCATTTGGAATCCTCTTGTACTTGAACATTTATGTGGGGTAAAAGGAGGTTTCCCCATTGAAGAGGATTATTATCTGAAATTATCTCTTTTTCAAGGCGTTGAATACTTATTCTGAGGTTTTTCTATGCTATATTGATATTTGGTTCTTAACATATGGTATCAGAGCTCAAGGTCTTGGGGTTTCATTGCTACATCTGAGACACCTTGGCATTTTTAACGTTTTTTGTACAACATTTTAGAAGGATTGACTTGGAGGATATTTATTAGATGGATTAAGGTACGTTGGGTTAAAATTCAGCTCCTAAGTCTGTATACTTTAGGATATACAACTTGTGCAAGATAGGGTTCTGTAATCATCCTGAAATGAGTCATTGAAGAATTTTCGCTATAAATTTTTTTCTATAACATTTCAGACACTGAACTCCAGGTTTTATTCACATAAATAAGTAAGGTATCTTTGGTAAAAATTTCATCTTCTGGGTCATCTTACATTTGTAGATACACCCTGTGGAAGATAGGGTATCTAACTAGTCCTATTGACTAGTCTCAAGAAGGTGTTCTAGGTAAAACAATCATAACTTCTTCCTAGAGTATCCAAATTTAGTGGGACTGGTTTCATTGGATAGTGGATAGTCTATGGTATTTCTGGTATGATTTTGAGAACTTTATATCAATTATTTTGTGTGGGGTAGGCTATACAAGTGAGATATCCTCGAAAGGCAAAAAATCAACAAGTTGTGGGGAAGTTACCATAAATTCCACTTGGCACATCCAATTTTGATCAGACCTGTGGCATTGTAGAGAAGAAATATCAGAGAACTATAAAAAATAAAGTTCCGGCCCTTCTATTTCATACCCAGAAGGGCCAAAACTTGGGAGATACAACAGAAGAATGATTGTCTAGCAGAACCACCTCAAAATCAAGGTTCAAAAGTGATACTTGGCCAACATACCACCCAAAAAGGGGACTTCTACACCACATAAACCTACAAACAATCCTACTTGGACTCTTGATGAAGGTGAAGAAATGCATAGGAACATAAATGATTTACA
>SNQJ01S0014617.1:29259-43968 GCA_010110895.2 Picea sitchensis
CATTGAGTACTTATTCTGAGGTTTTTCTATGCTATATTGATATTTGGTTCTTAACAAATTACATATCTAAAAGTGTGAATGCTAAAAAAACATCATAAGGAAGTTGAAAGAATTATTATCAGTGTGGTAAGTACAAGTAAACACGTCATGGATATGGACACTCAATTGCACTGGGGTCATGATTGTATGATAGTGTTAGCACTAGAAGTCACCTCTGGATTGCGTCGAAGGTAAGCTCGATACCCATCATAGTTTATGTCACAGGTTGGTCTTTTTAAAGAGGTAAAATGGGCACAGACTCGGGATGATATCGTTTTAACTTAGAAAAGTGGACTAGCATGCGTAAGAAATTGAGGTCTGGGATCAACTTCAGTCGGTAAGTTGGAGTAAGAGTGAGTAGGGGGAAGAAATGGTGAGGAAATGTGGAGGTTTTCTATCGACATCGGGTCTTCCATCATCCTAAGGAGGAAAAGTTTAGAATACAAGACCCTCTTGAACCCAAAACTTCAGGAAACTTAAAACATCATAACAATATTACAGTCAAACATACATTACAATACAATCACAACAACTCAACTCAATCACCCATGCCTGAGTCTTCAATATCCAAAGCAAAAGAGATGGAGCAATAAAGCTGATTGTCATTAAGAAAGAAGTCTCAAATGGCAACACATAACCAGAGAACGAGATGCTTTATTAAAACTTTACAATACGAGAGATTATCTCAACCATCAACCATAACAAAATATCAAAACTGAGTATTTATACTCAAACCAGTTTCCACCACCAGGAGTGTGACCTAGAAAATACAATCAAAGATTTGCGTCTCCATCTTCTTTTGTCATTTTGTGCATGTATCTTATGTAAGACACGAACTCAAATTAGTATGTGCTTTGAAAGAAAATATGTTGATAGGGGAACTTTGGGCTGACAGTCTACCTCCACAATGAGTTCTTCCATGATTTCCATTTATGTGGTGAAACAAGGTTTCAACCACCTTCCTCACTTCCATTAACTACTTTAATCAGGATTGAGACAGAGTCTGACATCCATGAATGTCCCCAACAATCCTCACGATTTCTTCCAATCTATCCTGGCCCCTCAAAACCACGTAGGTCCTTTCCTAAGACCTTTGCAGTCTCTTTCGGCCTTCAGTACAGCCCCCTCCATCATTCCATGCGACCTCAAGCCATGACCTGGGGCTCCCTTGTGAAATTTCAGGATTTTTCATTTCGGGAGTTTTCACTCCATTCAATCTCAAAAATCTCGATGCTCGATCTTGAGAAATAGCCTATCCAAATCGACGATCAGACTCGCTTTGAATTTGACATCCAGGATCGGCTCCTCAAAAAAATTCCTCCATCCGCTGCTTAATAGGTGCTTACTTTTCTTTATGGTATTGCTTTCTATATGATCCTAGGATGTGATTGTGGGCGTAATTCCTAGGTGCTTCGCGATTTCACGTTTCGTGAGTTTGCACTATGTTCCATGCGAAAATTGACGAGTCCCAAAATCCCAATCGCTTGGATCGGGTGACATGCGTCCCTTTACATCGGATGACCCAGATGGATATCGGCATTTCAGGACCTCAAGCCATCGAGATTTCGTGACTCTTTCTATCAGACGTTTCTCACTTCAGTTTTCCCGAACTGACTTCCTCCACGTTCAGATTTGGTGCCACGCGTCCTACTGGATCGGACGAATCTTGTTGATTTCAGATCTCGAGGGTTCAGATGTCTCACAAATACTTCAACAATTTTTCTAACTCTTGATTCACGTGATTATTATTTTCCACTAATCTTTGAAGTTTGAATTTCCCTGCCAAACCGAACTTGCTCGCTCACTTGATTCGAGCCCATAACAAACCATTTTAAGTGTTTCACTTGTGCTTATGGATACGACCTCTGTAAATGAATACTTGAATGATTGACTAAGGGCTTAGGAAGGAAAAAGGATCTATGAGAGAGACAAAAAGAGATAAGTGATTGACCTCAAAGAAAATAAAAAGGCTTAGGGCCGACACCTCTCAGGCAGGAAAAAGAAGAAAACTATAAGCCGAAAGGAAAAATCTTATGATTGGGTCTACAAAAGTGGGAGAGACAGGAAAAATACAAACTTAGGAAAAAACCACAAATTTACAAGACTCTGACAAGTTTATGTCATAACATTTGGCTCCAAAGGGGATGGCATGCTCCCTGTGAGATGCCAAGAACACGTAGTTTGAATTCCTTAGCTTTGGGCTATGGAGTCTCCTATTAAAAAAAAAAAAATCATAAAATGGGAACGGTATTTACAATGGTGGGACATCGACTGTGGATTTAAACAAAAAAAAAAATCAGGAAGTTCCCATTTACAGGGCCACCAAAAACTTCGTCACCCTCCAAATTCTACAACTTGTAAGTATTATTTGAAAGTGTCTCAAAAATTTTGAAGGGTCCACTCCAAAGGGCTTCAAATTTACCATGCATTCCATTGTCATGTCTGGGTGCATCCCATTTGAGAACTAGATCCCCCAGCTAGAAATCATCATTACTATTTTTCCTGTCAAAGGCATACTTGATTTTTTGTTGAGGACCATGCGCTCTGTCCATCACCTTCTCTCTAGTCTGTTGGACTTCTACCAGCTGATGAATTCTTCTGATCATATTTCTAGGTTCTCCATGGAAGTCTTGGAATAATTTTTCCACATGAAGGGAAAGCTGAGAAGGAAAAATTGCTTCAGTCCCATATACAAGTTGGAAAGGATAGATGCCCATCGACCTATTTGTTGTCATTCTATCATCCCACAGAGAAAATTTGAGCTTTGAATCCCATGCTTTCTTGTTTTCCTCTAGCAATATTTTGATGATATTTACCAAGATTTTGTTAGAGGACTCTCTTAACCCATTGCCTTGGGGATAGTAGGGGGTAGAGTGAATCAATGCAATTCTGAACTACTCACAAAACTTGATCAATGGTTCAGCCTTGAAGGATGCATCATTATCAGTGACGATTATGTTAGGACAACCAAACATTGCCATAATATCTTCAAGAAAACTAATGACCACCTTGTGAGAGGCACTCCTTGTGGGGATAACTTCTATACATTTGGTGAAATAATCTATTACAGTTAAGATCCACTTGTGCTGACCATTTGAAGGAGGGTGAATCTCCCCAATAAATTCCAAGCCCCACTACCAAAAAGGTCCTGAAGTTTCTACATGCTTCAATGGAAGAGACTTTAGCTATTTCTTTCTAGAGAATTTATGACGTTTGATGGAAGCCCTAATCATTGCATAGACATCAGTGAATAGAGTAGGCTAGTACCACCCAACCTAGCAATTTTTATAGGCTGTGGTTCTCTAGAAATGATGTCCCCCCACAAAGGTTGTCATGAAAAACAAATATAATATTTTGGGCCTCCTGTGGGTCTAAACATCTGAGAAGAACACCAAGAGGGTCTTTCTAATACAGGACATGGTCAATAAGGAAATATCTAATTGCTTTGAGCTTTAAATATCTTCCCTTTCTTTTTCCCATACCATCAGGGGGATTTAACTCTTGCAGGAAATATATAATGTCTTTGTACCAGGCACATTCTGCCAACGGAGGGTTGTCCTCAATACTTTTACCAGAAAACTCAGCTTGTTGATTTTCTGAGAAAGTCTTGATGAAGTTAACCTCCAAAGATTTACAATTAGATTCAGCCAATTACTTGGCTAAACCTTGGCATTTAAATAGTTTGGTTGCTTTTATTTCCAGATCAAATTCAAGGATTTTGGCAATCCACTTGCTCCTTCTCCCATCTATGTCAGGCTGAATGAGAATTCCCTTCACAGAAGATGAAAGAATGTATGCAATGATCTTCGAATGTAAAACATAGACTCTGAAAGATATAAGATCTTTCACTAAGGCATAGGCCTGCTTCTCCATTATGTCATATCTGACCTCTGTGTCTCTTAGTGCTCTGCTGAAAAAAGAAATAGGTTGCTCCTGCCCTGCATCATTCTTTTGTAACAAAACAACGACCACTGTATCCAATGAAGCAAATGAAAAAATCAGAAAATCCTTGGAATAATCAGGACTGATTAACACAGGTGCTTCAGTCAGTGCCTTCTTTATTTGTTTGAAGTATTCTCTATACTCAGAAGTCGATTTTACTTTGTTTCCTTTCCTGAGCATGGTTTTGATATGCTTCACCATTTCTGCAAAATTTGAAACAAACCTTCTTAGAAAATTGATTTTTCCCAGGAAGGAATGAACTTCTTTCTTGGATCTCGGAAGTGATAAGGATTGAATAGATTCTACCCTTCTTGAGTCAATCTTGAGCCCCTCATCTAATACAATGTGTCCCAACAATTTTCCTTCCTGCATGGAAAATAAATACTTCTTGGGATTTAGGGAGAGACCAAACCTTCTACATTTCAAGAAGACCTTTCTTAGATGTTGACAATGTTCTTTATCATATTTGGAGAAGACTTTTATATAATCTAGATAGATGACCACAAATTTGTCTCTTTCTCCAATGAAGGTGATGTCCATGGCTCATTGGAAGGTTTCTCCTGTGTTCATCAATCCAAAGGGCATTTTGGCATACATGAATGTGCTCCAAGGAGTGGTGAAGGTTGTCTTTTCTCTATATTTAGGCAAGACAGAGATCTGATTGTAGCCATAAAATCCATCAATCATGGAGATTCTGGATGCTCCTGTCACACTCTGCTATATGTGTTCCATCTTTGGAAAAGGGTAATTTTCCTTCTTAGAGGTTCTGTTCAGATTCCTGAAATCAACACAGAGTCTGATTTATCCGCTCTTTTTTCTTACTGGAACCAATTTGGCCACCCATTCAGAATATCTCAAAGGGACAATGATTTGGGCATCCAACAACTTCTTTACCTCTTTCTCCATAATAGGCAGCAACATAGGATTTATCTGTCTTAATTTCTGCTTGAATGGTTTGGCCTCCTCCTTCAGTGGGATCTTATGCTCAATGAAACTCGTGTAGTATGTTATGAGGTCTTCATAGGTCCAGTCAAACACATCAATAAACTCTCTTAACATCTTAGCATAATCGGTCCTTTGTTTCTTTGACAGGCTGCTTGACATCTTGACAAATTTGTGACCTTTCTTTTTACCAATGTTACATTCAGCTACATCGACATCATTAGACCATCCTTTAACTTTAACTACCACATCATTTTTGTCAACTAGTCTTTCCAACGGAACTAGTCCCTTCATAATGTGATTTCTAGGCAACTGAACAATATGGTGATTAGCGATTTTGTTCAGGAAAACATTAGCATGAGGATTAATTTCAAAATTCTGATCTTGATCAATATGTAGCACATAAAACTCATCAATAGTCTCAAGGAATCTTTTGATCTCAATATCATCCTCAAATACTTTCCAATGCTTGACATTATCAGTTATAGAGGGTCTGTAATTTACTTCTACGTCATACCTGAGCTTTGTTGGTAAAGGGAATCTGAAATTGCTTGCTGAAATAGCTAGAGAATCAACCATGATGTTTTCTTCTCTTGGAATAAATGAAATGTTAAAAGCTAGGAAAAACATGTCAACAAAGTCCCACACTTAATTTCTATAACTTCTTAGCCTAGGGTGCTTAGCTTAGTAGATATTAATGACTTGATGGACAATTAGCTCATCATCCCCAAATATTGATATCTCTTGAACTCCCATGTCCTTTGCAACCCTTAAACCCAAAACAAGAGCTTCATATTCTGCGAGATTATTGGTAGTTTCAAATTCTAATTTGTAGGACAGAGATACAATTTCCTGGACAGGTGGAACAAGGACTACTCCAACACCAACACCTTCTCTAGAAGAGGCTCCGTCGAAGAAAATATTCCAAAAAGAGGTAATCGGAGGAGAAACTTCACATAGAGTAAGGGATTTCTTTCTGATTTCAAGAGGGGGTTCAAGAGTGTCGGTGAGTTTCATCAAACTAGCTCCCAAATCTGTTTCAAGAGAAAAGATAGGATGGTTCATTGGGTTTTCTTTGTCATTAATAATGTACGCCAATTGATCTTCCCTGTAAAGTCTCCTTTGTTAACCCTCAAACACAAGAATGGTGGCGTATGAAAGGTCCATCTACAAGGTCCCCCCTAGTCTCTTTATCCAAGATATAGATAGGAGCATTCTCAACTTAGGAAGAACGTCAACCACTACGATATCCATGACTACGCTCTTCATCGACAGTTGGAACAGGGACACAACTAGGTATTTAATAACCCCGAGGCACTTCACCTTCCTGGAATCAAAAGAATACAGGTCGTGGTAGGTTATTTTGAATTCCAACCCGATTTCTTCCATGACAATCTTAGTCATAAGATTATGGGAAGCTCCTGAATCCATTAAGTAGTTATGCAACACCTTATCATGGATGTTCAATTAAGTGTAGAAGGGAGGGGAGGAATCACCTCTATCTTCTACCAAAGGTCCTAATATGATAGATGGATTTTCATCTTGCAAATTGACTAAATCTGTGGGATGAGATGTAGGTTCATACTGCAATAGTTTAGAGAGGATCTTTTTGAAATCTTTATGCTTGACCAGATCCGAAAAGGGTATAGGGATTCTATGTTTTTGGATTTGATGATAAAAATTGAAAAAGGGAGGCCTTTAGAATCTCCTTCACTTATGGAACATGAACTTTAATTATTGGAGAGGGTGACTGTTCCTTCTTACCTTTGTTGTTGTCTGCTATATCTTTAGCAGGCTTCTCTTCTTTGGTAGGCTAGTCAGGAACATCGGGCTTTCCTTCTTTCTTCTTGGACCTCAGATTATATCTGTTTGGGTTGTTGTTGGCCTTGTCTCCCTTACTCAACTCATTAATCTTGTTGTCCATGAGAGATTCCTCATATGCATATTGAGTCAAATGAGGAAAGAAGGAGGTGTTCTCCAATACAATGGATTTCAGGATCAAATTCCTCATCCTCACCTTCATCATCCATAACAAGATTATTCTAGAGAGGGGTATAGATGTTCTGATCATTTCTATCTCTGTTCCTCTGCTCTCTTGGAAGAATTTGAGGAGCATTGTAAGGTCTCCTAAAGTTACCTCTGTTATCAACATTTTTTGAATTTATGTAGTTCTGTGTTCCTTTAAGCTTCAATTTCTCCATCTCAGGAGACATAGATTTTACTAATTTAGTAAGTTCATCAACTTGAGGATGGAAAGTAGAGGAACAATAGGTTAAGGGTTCAAAACTTCCTCTTCTTCTATCTTTGTCAGCCTTGAACCTAAGTTTATCAACTGCAAATATATTACACTCTACTTCATGGGATACATATTTCGTATGAGCCAATGAAGTAGCTCTTATTTCTCTTAGCAGGAGACAAAAGTCAGGATCAAAAGAGATAGCATAATTAATCTTTGCAGAGGTTTTTGTAGGATTGAATTCAGTGGGAATTTTATTATACATTTTATTAAACCTCTTGGAGAAATCAAACAAAGATTCCCCTTCCTCTTTCTTTAGAGCCCCAAACTCTGTAATATAGTACAGGAGATCCTTTTTGTCTCCCGAATCCTCTAAGAAGACTTCATTTAGGGCTTCAATCCCACCAATAGATCCAGGGGGAAAGGCCCTGAACCACTTCCTAGATTCACCATCAAAGCTATGAACAAAGATCCTCATCCATACATCTTCATTCTCTATGGCATGATTATCTGTGAAACTATAAAAGGATTCAATATGTGCTTCTATAGTTATGTCTCCCTCACCCATGAACTTAGGTAAATGCTTAGGGTAGCCATCCCCTAGGAGGGCATTCTGAGGTTGAGGAAAAACAAGAGGGGAATACCTAGAAGCTATTATAGCTTCCATTCTGGTTCTGGGGGGGGGTTATCCTTCCATTGGATTGTGAATAGGAGGAGAAGAAAGTGGAGATGGAGTTAGGATAGGTGAGACTGGAAATGTAATTATGGGGAAAAAGGTAGCATAGCTGGTAGGAAAAGAGGCTTCTCCTACATCGACTCTGATAGGGTAAGGGATAGTAAAACTTGGAGTGGGAAAATCTCCTAAGGTCTTGGGTCTGAGCCAGGGAACAACTTCAGGGGAGACGGGAGTGTCAAAACTTTCTCCTTCCAAACCAAGGCCAAGGGAGGAGAAAACAACAAGAAAAATCCCAAAATTCAAGGCTCTAGAAACTCCAAATGAAGATATAATAGGAGTATGAGAAGCATCTAATGGAGTTTCAAAAGGAGGATGATGGAAATTACCAGAATCACCTGGTTTGAAAATCGAAGTTCCTTCTTGAGGGGTCTTTCCTTTTCTAATAATTTTATCTGGGTCAGCTTTAGGCATGGCTAGAGGAAGCTATGGGTGATACCTCATGTGTTTGCCTTTCGGAGCCAGCTGAAACAATGGAGTTGAACCAGTGGATTCGCCAGACAGTGGAGTCGGTAGGTGAAATTCACAATATTCAATGGTACTGAGTTCTGATGCACTTTCAGAATCAATAAGCTTTGTTGTTCTATCCTAGGGAAAATATTCAATTTGTCCCCGACAGTGGCACCAGAAATGTTAGAACTAGAAGTCACCTCTAGATTGCATCAAAGGTAAGCCCAGTACCCATGAGAGTTTATGTCACATGTTGGTATTTTTTAAGAGCTCAAATGGGCGTAGACTCGGGATGATATCGTTTTAACTCAGAAAAATGGACTAGCATGCATAAGCAATTGAGGTCTAGAATCAAATTTAGTCAGCAAGTTGGAGTAAGGGTTAGTAGGGGGAATACCTGGTGAGGAAATGTAGAGGTCTACTATGGATATCAGGTCTTCTAGTAGCCTAAGCAGGAAAATCTTCAAATACAAGACCCTCTTGAACCCAAAACTTCAAGAAAATGAAAACTTCATAACAATATTCAAGTCAAACATACATTACAATACAGTCACAACAACTCGACACGATCACCCATGCCCGAGTCTTCAATATCAAAAGAAAAACAGATGGATCAAAAAAACTAACTGTCATTAAACAAGAAGCCTCAAATGGAAACACATAACCAGAGAACCAGAGGCTTCATTAAAAATTTACAATACGGGAGATTAGCTTAACCATAGACCATAACAAAATATAAAAATTGAGTTTTTATACTCGGAACATTTTCCAACAGGAGGAGTGTGACCTGGACACTAAAATCAAAGCTTTGTGTCTTCATCTAATTTTGTCATTCTGTGCATGTATTCTTTTGTCAGACGCGAGCTTAGATCAGTATGGGCTTTGTAGGAAAATATGTTGATAGGGGGACTTTATGTTGATAGTCTACCTCCACAGTGTGTTCTTCCATGATTTCAATTTATGTGGTGAAAAAAGGTTTCAACCACCTTCCCCACTTCCATTAACTACTTTAATCAGGATCGAGACAGAGTCTGACATCCAAGAATGTCCCGAGCGATCCTCACAATTTCTTCCAATCTATCCTGGCACCTTGAAACCACGCATATCCTTTCCTGATACCATCGTAGGCACTTTCGGCCTTTGGCGCAGCCCCTTCCATCGTTCCATGCGACCTCGAGCCACGAACTAGGGCTCCCTTGTGAAATTTTGTGATTTTTCATTTTGGGAGTTTTCACTCCATTCAATCTCAAAAATCCCAATGCTCGATCTTGCGAAATGGCCTATCCATATCGATGATCAGACTCGCTTTGAATTTCACAGCCAGGATCGGTTCCTTGAACAAATTTCGTCACTTGCCGCTTAATAGGTGCTTACTTTTCTTTATGGTCCTACTTTCCATATGACCCTGAGTTGTGATTGTGGGCCTAATTCCCAGGCACTTCGTGATTTCGCATTTCGTGAGTTCACACAGTGTTCCATGCATGAATATCCAAGTTGTGAAATCATGATTGCTTGGATTGGGTGACACGTGTCCATTTGCATCGAACGACCCCGATGGATATCGACATTTCAGGACCTCGGGCCATCGGGATTTCGAGACTCGGGCTATCGGTACCTTTCTCACTTTAGTTTTCCCCAACTGACTTCCTCGGCATTCGGATCTGGTTCCATGCATCCTGCTGGATTAGACAACTCTTGTTGATTTCGGATCTCTCACAAATACTTCAACAATGTTTATAACTCTCGAATCGCGTGATTATTATTTTTCGTTAATCTCTGAACTTTTAATTTCCCCTCCAAACCAAACTAGCTCGCTCACATGATTCGGGCCCATAACATACCATTTTAAGTGTTGTTCTTGTGATTATGGCTGCGACCTCTATAAATGAATACTTGGATGACTGACTGAGGGCTCAGGGAGGAAAAAGGATCAATGATACATACCAAAAGTTAGAAGTGATCGACCTTGGAGAAAAAAGAAAGGCTTAGGGTCGACATCTCTTAGGTAGGCAAAATAAGAAAACTATAAGCCGAAAGGGAAAACCTTATGATTGGGTCTGCAAAAGGGGGAGAGACAGGAAAAACTACAGACTTAGGCAAAAAACACAAATTCACAAGACTTTGACAAGTTTATGTGATAACAGATACCAAGGTAACTTCGTCAGGTCTATGGACATTCACTGGTAGCGAAGTAATTTCAAGGAATGAGAAGTGAGGAACAAACTTCAGCATATAAATAGTCACAAAAAACTCTTATGTTGTATCTCTCCCCATAGGTTCCCTATGTATATAAGAAAATAATGAAGAAACATTTATTTCTCACAATAATTATACAAGAGATCATTTTTTTGGATCAACTTCTCATGTTATTACCAGGATAGATGATGTAGGATCCATAATATGTACATTGATAAAACTGTTGAAAATCGAAGAAAAATGAAATGATGTGGCTAAGTTGTCTTTTTTTTAATCAGAGATAACTAGTCCTTCCTAGTAAGTATCCATTTGTTGTGACTCCCCCACAACACTCCTCCAACCATTTATTATTTTAGTCACTGTGGAGAGTCCGGTGATGACTCATGTGTCACAAACTAATATCATTGTTCATTATTGAGTCTATTCTACCCAAATCATGTTCATGTCATGCTTTTCTTCGAGGGAAGTTTTATCTTGTATCAACCATTCTCCATAATTCCTTAATTTGCATGTCCACCTTCTCATTATGAAGTACTTCTTAGAATTTCCAAAAATATATTTCTTATTAGTATGCTAGTATGGAATGTCCCCATTGACTTGTTATTGGTCTATAAACTCTTATCAACTATGACTTCGTTCTTTAAGAGTCTAATGTAGAGTAGCACCTTGGGCCTATTTTGATTATTGATACATTACCTTGTTCTCAACAAATGACATTTCATCAATGGTTATTGATTGAGTAGTTTCCCATGTGTTCGATGTCAATACCTTTATTAACACTTTGGGTTTCATGCACTACCTTGGGTTCCATTTTCATCATTGGTGTAATTCCTCACCTTTTTCAATGGTTTTCATTAATGGAAGTCGTTGAAAGGGTATCTTGATCCAGATTTTATGAGCAGAACGAAATAACTACAGATTATTAACAGGGGCTTAAGACAAAATAACAAAGATACAGTAAAACTAGTTTTCTATTAAATAAGTAAATAAGTTGAAACTGTAAAATGCAGTGGAAAACAAGTTTGTTGGAATGGTGGCGGCTTATCTCTGAGAAGAGATGTGGCAGTTTACCTCATTCGCAAGAAGAGGGTTAAAATGAGGCTTTGAAGGCCTTTTTACAATAAACAAGAATGTAAAAAACCATATATATCCAAAAACCTAACCGTAGGATATGAAGCGCCAAAAGTCGTGTGGGCCCCATTTGGGTAAGTCAGTACATCAACTTCCCGGGGTCGTAACTTTTTCATATGATATTCATTTGATGCGCTCAATATCTCGTTAGAAATGCATATCCAAGGAATACAATGTTTATGTGAGAAACATCGAAGGAACTTCCATGTTGGTCCCCGTTTTCCCAAAAAATGTCGTTTAGGGCCTCAAACGGCTCTGGATGTTTCAGGACCCGAAAAATCGCTAAAAATAGTAAATTACCAAAATCACCAGAAAAATGTTTTGAGACAGTTGAAAAAGGTGGGTGGACACCAATATCCACCTAGATCAATATTCCCTTCTTAGGAATCAATGGTCTCCATTGCATTGAGTTCCCCCATCAGATGAGGAAATTTCTACTGAATTTGGCCCTGGGTGAGCCACTTGCCTTGGTGCAGGAGCTGCCTTGCTTTGACAACTCGATAAAGATGGATCCTTTGTTCTTGAGTGCCCTTGATCTATGTGTCCACAATCTGATCACTAGATTCCTATTGTATACAGTCAGGGTTGAGCTCTGTTGGTGTTAGTTGTTCTGCTACTTCTGAGGTGTCCAATAATGGTGGGAAATAAGCGCGACGGAGATCCACGTTGAACACTTGGTTCAGGCCAAGGAAAGGAGGAATGTTGAGCTCAAAAGAATTATCCCCCATGGCCTTGGTGATGGTGTATGACCCATAATAGAGTGGGAAAAGCTTCTGATGGAGTCCTGTAAGGTGTTCTTTCTGCAAGTGCAACCAAACTTTGTCGCCCACCTGAAGCTTATGTGGCACTCGATGTTGATCATGGCACTCCTTGTTATTTTCATTGGACTTCTGTAGGATATCCGAAACCTGTTGGCGGATGTGTTGAATTCTCTCAATGAACCGGGTGGCTTTGTCAGCTTCATTTGGATCAGGAAATGAGTCAGTCGAGGTGACCGCAAGGGGAAGTCCAACATCTATGGGACCTAATGGTTGGAATCCCAACCCACCTGAAAGGGGCTATGGACAGTTGAGTTATGCAGGGCTTGGTTGTAGCTATACTCGACATAGTGAAGGCTCTCATCCCATTTGTGAGGGTTCTTGGAATTATACATGAGAAGGATATGCTCAATCATTCGATTTACGACCTCGATTTGGCCATCTTTCTGAGGGTGGAAGGCTGTGGATCTGGTGAGCTTGGTGTGCAGGAGTAGCTAGAGGCTCAACCAGAATGTGTTAAGGAATCGACTGTCCCGATCTGAGACAATGTTTTCTGGTATTCAAAAATGTACCGAGACTCATTCAAACAAGATCTTGGCAATGGCCTTTGTTTTGATTCTCTTCTTCCATGAAACCAAAATCGCCATCTTAGAAAATCGATCAAAAACCACAAAAAACATAGTCATTTCCCCGCAAGGTGGATGGGAGGCTTGACATGTAGTCCATTGATATGGATTCTCATGGCCTGTCAGGAAGAGGAAGAGGGGTGTACATGCCCTATTTCTTAGTGGTCGGTTTGGCAATAGCGCAGGAACTGTAGGACCTAATATACTTGTTGACCTCTTGTCAAAGTTTCGACCAGTAGAAAAGTTTATGTAGCATCACCACTATCTTTTCGACGCCAAAGTGTCCTACCACACAACTGTAGTGGGATTCCTAGATCAACTTCCCTCACTCACTTGATGGAACACAAATATGGCCCAAACGGCACAACAACCCATCCCGGAGATCGAAATTATCGACAACTGTGTTTGCACCCTGTTATCCCCGATATCTAGGGATAACTAGGAGATCATGTCTCTAGGCCCACAGGTCCTAGACATTAAGTACCGAGAGAAGGATTGACCTGAGTATGGCCCTAGAGGGCCCATCCTTCTTCGTCTTCGCCAGACTTGTCCAGTTGGTAGCAACAGCTTCCATCACCATCGGCTTGGACTTGCATCGGAGAGGACTCTTGCTCCATGAGGTAATTGGTCCAAGGTATCATGGTATGTGTCATATTTGATCGTTATAACCCTCTTATATATTCATTAGGTTCCTTTCATTTATGATGACTACTTGGATCTTACACTAATCCACTTGAACATTGTTGGGGTGATTGATGGGGTGACTTAGCAAGCTGATGTTCATGGGTTTTGGTTAGCCACCAAGGGGGTTTGTAGAGCCATCGTCCGCTCCCACCATTTTATCATTTTACATCTTATCTCCCGCACATCTCTCCCATTCCCCTAGTCCGGCCATTAGGATGACCTTTGGGGGTTACACTTTGTTTTGTGGGAAGAAGGGGCTAAACGCCCAGGGGGTAAAAGCAACTGGTAAAAGATAAAATCCATAGGAAATAAAACCTAGAGATGCTTCGCCCAGGGGATCCCCGAAAAGGCAATAAAAATCCTCTCGATAAGAAACTAAAGGGACCCTAAGAAAAATAATAAAACAAGACCTAACCAAGAGGATGGGATGTCTCATCACGAGCCGACCCATTATGTTCATAGGTATCAGGCAGTATGACATTGCCATCATCTGGTCACCACGACAGGGCAGTGACCTTTGGTTGCATGGCCAAGGGAAAGGGGGTCTCATCACGAGCCAACCTTATCATTTCTGTGAAGATACTAGTGGGTAACACTGTCAGCTCTGGTCACCAAGCCAAGGCAGTGTCCTCTGGTCAGATCTTGAAGTGAAAAAGAAAGAAAATCAATAAATGAAAAAGATAAAGGCAATAAAGGGCTTGGAAAAAATGCATCCATGATGGGTACAGCTCGCCTCCTACAAAGGCACCCACAGATGACACCTTCCCTTGGTATTATTGTGTCTAGACGTCCCTAAACCATATCACCTCATAAAACATGGTTTGAATGATCTTCTGAGGGAACTTTCCTTATCTTGTGGGTATTAGCCCAATAGGCTATTCTGTCGGTTTCTTCAGCTTTGTATAGTAGATCTGTGTAATGTCTTTGAGCTCTTAGATGATATGTTAGGGATTTCATGCATGTATTTGATAA
>SNQJ01S0014617.1:60531-71131 GCA_010110895.2 Picea sitchensis
GGGGGCGGGGAAGAAATTAAGGGATTTATGGGTATTAGGGGGAATAAAAGGGGGTATATAGTAAAAATAAGATGTTTTTTAATTGGAAATATTTATTGGGAAGGGTGTTCAATAAAATGATTTTGGGAAGTATTTATCAATATCTATTGAAATTAGGGGTATTCTTTAATATTACATTAATATATGTGTTATGTAATATTTTGATCCAGATGGATGTCGATGGCCTCCCACCTATTCCAACTGGCTCATTTTGACAATTTTCCAGTTTGGAAGTTTTTCCTTAGTTTTCGGATCCCTGACTTCCGAGGCCGTTTTGAAGCCCTAAACAACATTTTTGGGGCTCTTCATAGTAAGATTAGACACGGTGACAAGAAAATATGTAGTACTCTGATATACTTTTTGAACGGGCTATCATGCTCCTAAAACAAAGATCGTATGCAAAATCTATGACCTCGAGAAGTTGATGTATTAGCTTACCCCAACGGGAGCCACGTGACTTTTTGTGCTTCATCTCCTAGGGTTAGGTTTTTGTATGTCTAGTGTTTTGGAATTCCCGTTTATTGTAAAATAAGTCTTGGAGAGACTCATTGTAACCATCTTCCTGCGAATGAGCACAACTTCCACATCTCTTCTCAAAGATAAGTTGCCACCATTCTAGCAAGCTTGGTTTTCGCTGCATTTTATAGTTTCAACAAATTTTCTTATTGAATAGAAACCAATTTTACTCTATCTTTGTTATTGTATCTCTGCTATTCTTGTGTCTCTGTGTTAAGAATAATAATAATATGTATTAATTTTCATTCTACTCATAAAATCTAGTTCAGCGAGGTCAAGGTACAAAGAATTGGTCTCGAGCTTGTTCTTAATGCATGTCCCTATGTGAATTTTGGGGTTGTAGCGTCTCTAGAGAATCATGAGAAATATAAATAAAATCCAAATGTGTTTTATAACTTATAATCTTAAAATAAAAGGAAATACATCCTATCTTATCCGCCACATAGAATCAATTTTTTTCCCCTACTAACAACATGGATATGACTAGGTACTTAATTTACAAGACAAGAGAAGCAATGTGAAAGACAAGAGGCTTTCTAAGGTTACTTCAAAATTGAACCAAATACATTTGTTGGTGAAGTAGTGTTGGCATAAAGATGCCAAGTCATCTGGGCTAAATCATTATGAGATCGAGGAAGAGGTTACTCTGCAAAGTAATGATAATATTAGAAATATTTTCAATCTTAAATTTAAGGAGAAATTGTGGTGTAATAATTAGAGAATAAGAGAGAATTAAGATACTATAAGGAGCTCATTAAGTATAATATAGAATATCAAAAGTATGTCTTTGTTTTAACGAGTACAATGAAGAAAATTAGCATTGCTAAAATAAATAAACTTTCATGAGATCTATAGTAAAAGAGGGCATTGGACAATTCCCAAAACAACATTGGTCGAAAGAATTTATCATGCTTGAGAAACTAAAAGGGTTGAAGATGAAAATCTCTTTCTCATAAAATGCCCTATGTGTACCCACATTATATTTTAATTTCAAAATATTTGTTATAACATGGACCTTCCTAATCTTTTAACTCACCAAAACTAAGACCATTTATGAATGTTTTTCTTAAAATTTTTAGAAAATAGAAATACAACTTTAAGGAAAACCAAATAATTCCTTATAGTTTTTTTAGGTCCAATAAATCAATATTGATATAAATAGATATTAATAACCACAATCATCATCATTTCGTTCAGCACCACTATATTATACAACATTACATCAATTAGAAGTTTTAATTAAATATAACTATAAAAATAAACAAAAGTAAATCATTTCTTTAAAATTCATGTATTATTTAGATACAAAGACAAATCTCATGCATTGATAACCCTAAGTTGTGCTACCAATTAGGAATAAGTGCTAGACATATATATATCACCACCCAATGTACTTTATGTTTCATAATGTTGATATAGCACATGGAATTTAATCATAAAACCCTTTTGTTTTGATGCCAATTTGACACCAACTATTATATCCAACTTTATACCTTTAAAAACTTTACGAAAGTAAGAAGTGTATCTATCTTTGTCCTAATTTTTTTTTATAGTATAATAAATATATTTATTAGCTTGATGTATAGTTTTTTAAGGTTTGGCTTTAAATCAATTAAATCAATTGAGCTAATCTTCAAGGTTTCAAGGATTATTAATTATAATGAATTCAACATGTCATTAACAAGAATACATTTTTGAGGATTTTTAGTCATAATGAACTCAATATCTTCTTAAGAAGAATATAACACGAACACACTCTTGAGGTTTTTTAGTCATAATGAACTCAACATGTCCTTAAGAAAAATAGAACCTAAGCAAAGAGGATAACACTCCATCCCACAACCACACATGTGTATTTTTTTCCTTCATTATAATTGTTATTAAGTTAAAAATATTTTATTCCCGGATGGGGTGATGATGGATACAATGGGTGGATAACCAACAGGGAGGACACTTGGCCTAGTCTCCTGCCACCTCGATCCAGTGCATGCGCACTTAACCTCCACCATTAACTCATGAAGTTAAAGCCTCGGTTGTCGCTACTCGACATTCATTCGATTATGGTCTAGTTTAATGGATTGGTGCCTCTCTTCATGGGAGCGTTAATGGTAATGGGTTGGACACAGTCACAGTCCCATCACCCTTCCCAACATGGTGGTTTTAGGCCTTTGTTTTGGACTTCTATGACTCATTCGAGCCCTTGGCCTATAGAGTCTTGGCCTCCTCCGGAAGTTGGTCTAGTCTTCTTCCTCTTGCTCGAGATTTTGCAGTACACTTGGCCCTCTACACGCAACACTTCTCCTTTGGTTAGTCAGTGCTTCTACGTGTGGATGGTCTCGCTCTCTTCAAGCAACAACTTTCATAATTTTCACACGCTCCTCATCTTGTTTCAGGTGGCCCTCTCAATGCCTCGACTTAGAGGTAAGTCGAAAAGGGGCACGACCTGGTATGCTTCTAGAGGAAGGGGCGCGAGAGGGCATGGCCAACAGCCTCATCCGAGCTCTCCTCCAGAACCTAAGAGTGTCTCCACCCCATAACCTCTCATTGCTCCCACTACTTCCTTCACTTCTGATTTGCCTTCTCAGGAGACCACTCGGGACTTGCCCCCATTGTCGTCTCTTTATGCTTGTCGAATCAAATGGTTCGACAATCTTGGTAACTCCCTCGGCTTCGCTCCTAGGCTTAGTTTGTCCCCCTCTCCCCCCCCGCCAGCCTCTACCTCTCCCTCCCGTTATCTCCTTCTCCCATGTTCCCTCAACTCCTCTCTCCTCTTCGTCCTCCCCCATACCTTGCTTTGACTCACCTCCACCTCCTCCGCTCTCTTTTGCTTGCTCTCGCTGCGGAGAAAGGAATGTTCTCAAGGAGTCTCTGGATGCCATCAAGCGAGGTATCGAGGACATCAAGGGCGTCATCAACAAGATGCAACACAAGGAATCAAAGCGGTTACGTCGAGAGGAGCTTGTGATGAATTTTATTCACGATCTCACGCAGGTTATATCGGATAGAGGCAAGATCGACACGTTATTTTTGAGCAAAGGCTCGACCCTAGCACTCGATAGCTATTTCTGGCTGAGGTTTCATGTGTTTTTTATGATTTCTGTATAGTCTAGCCTATAGAAATTTTGTTGTGCGTGGCACATTAGATCTAGATCCTCTTGCTCTATGTCTCTTACAGTTTTGCGCGTTTTACATGGACATTATGAATTTTTGGCCATGTGGCAATATTGGTTTCCCACTAGGACAATACTGTCATAGCCTACTATGCTACCATGACACATGTAATTTTTAGCCTACTATCCTACCATGACAGATGTAATTTTTTTTGCTTCTGAGGTTTTAATACTATTTCTAACTTAAAAAAAAAAAAGTTAACAATATTTTATTATTTAAATAAAAAATATAAATTAATTAATAAATATGTTTTTCCTATTTTATAATAAATTATAATTTTTTTTATTAATAAAAACTATAACAAATTACAATTTAATTTAAAGTAGATTCTATAATAAATTATAACTTATTTTATTAATAACAACTTTTTCTCAAAGAAATTATCATTTCTTTGCGTAATAAAAACTTTGCCCATTTGTTTTTTGTTTTTTTTTTCTTTAGTGGTTAACTCACTCAGTCACTGAAATTCTTCGATGCTTGCGTGGGCAGTCCGTATCCACTGAATAGTGCTCTTCTTCCTTGCCTTTCATCGATATAGGAAGACTTTCTCCGACACCCGAAGAAATCCAAGCTTTTGTACAACTCTTTTGCCGAACTGTATATGAAACTAATATTGGAAAATGCAACCCTCACATTGAATCTTTTGCCCAGGTTTATACGAAATCAATATGGAAATTTCAACCCTTTCACTGAATGTTCACAAAATAGGAACACGCCGTGTCATAATGACTCTGGCAATGGAAAATCCACTTTGGTAATGGAAACCCCACTTCAGCTAACTATACCATGGAATTTTTAAAGGGTCCTCTCCATTCAAGTGGACTTGGATGGGAGTCACAGTCACTTGAGAAATTGGGGATGATTGATTGCTCTCTCATTTAGCATGCCAGATAAACGTACTTTGATGCTGACATGAACAGAAACCAGAGAACATCATTGCAAAACAACATAAGTCAATTGATAGATTCCTTTGAAACGAGACGACAAGACTGAAAGTCATGTAAAATTATCAGAGCAGATGAATGTGGAGATGATGATGTTGTTAGTACTCTCGGAAGTAAATTATGACGCCTTCTGTCACATAAGACAAGCGAAAGAATAAGAAAATAAATTATTATGCCAAAGGGAACAATGTGGGAGGAGATTCTGCACAAATCTTTTGAAATACGAAGCTCACCATGGCAGCCACTCCTTTTCACAATAAGAGAGAAAATCTGAGATCGTTTTTACCAAAGGCAACAAATAACGAATGATGGCCCCTCGTGATCACTAACTACTCCATCATCATTATAATCACCATACCTGAAGGCCTACAACCACTTGAACAAGAAGATCAAGAGCCAAATAATCTCGATTGCAATATTTGTTCCTATTGATCACCAATTTTCATCATTTCTGAGCTCGATCTCCATCTCTATTCATCCAGGGCGCGAAAAATTCTGTCAGCCATTCCTGTAGAACTCTCTGTCACCACTATCACATTACAGTCTGCCAGACAGACATCTTCTCATGAATCCTGCAGGTAGACAATATCCTTCTCCTCTCCTCTCCTTTCTACGCAAAGTTTAGGTTTAGGGTTCGATTCACAACTAAAGGCAGATTGCAAAGGTCGTTCGAAAGGACAAGGGATGGTATTGATCTCTTTGCGGTGATCGTTCCCGGCTTTGTCCAATCGAAGAACACGCAGTCGCTCTAATGGCAAATACGCCGGAGAGCTATCGTCAGATAAATCATTTTGTTTTGGCCATAGGGTATATGCAAGGATTTTTCCTAACTAGTCAGCAGGAACTAGTTCATTCAAGTTCATTCAATGGATTCCTGTTAGGAGACCTTCGATCATGAAAGAAGCGGCCTTCCTGATGGTGAGCTACAGCTACCAAATTTTGCTTCTCCGAGTGATTGTGATTATCCTGCTTTCTCAAATAGGGTTTCTCAAGATTGCTGATCAACTCGACAGAATATAATCACTTTCAACGTGGCCTCTTCGTGGGGTTCGCCTCTCCAAGTGATTGTGATTATCCTGCTTTCTCAAATAGGGTTTCTCAAGATTGCTGATCAACTCGACAGAATAAAATCACTTTCAACGAGGCCTCTTCGTGGGGTTTGCTTCTCCAAGTGATTGTGATTATCCTGCTTTCTCAAATAGGGTTTCTCAAGATTGCTGATCAACTAGACAGAATATAATCACTTTCAACGTGGCCTCTTCGTGGGGTTTGCCTCTCCAAGTGATTGTGATTATCCTGCTTTCTCAAATAGGGTTTCTCAAGATTGCTGATCAACTAGAAAGAATATAATCACTTTCAACGTGGCCTCTTCGCGGGGTTTGCTTCTCCAAGTGATTGTGATTATCCTGCTTTCTCAAATAGGGTTTCTCAAGATTGCTGATCAACTCGACAGAATATAATCACTTTCAACGTGGCCTCTTCGTGGGGCTTCTCATGGAGTTGGCTTTAGCTGCAAGGATATCATCCAGACAAGTCTATCACTACGCTGTCAGAGATGAGTCTATTGAAATCATACGGACTATCGAAACTTCCATTCAATTGTCCAGCAAATGAGAAAAATAACGATCAATTAAAAAGTTCTAGTAACTATTGTAAGACTGATGGTATTGATTGATTTGGCAAACTTTATGATTGTAATAGAGTTTCATTTAAAATAATATGGAAATAAAATATTTTTGAAAACTAATATTGAAATTAAATAAACTAAACCATTATTTTATATTCACTAGATAGTATGTATCTATTATATTGAAAATAAAATTTATTATTAAAATAAAATAGAATATTTTTATTTAAACTGAACCATTTTTTTATATTCACTAGATATTATTTATCTAGTGTATTTAAAATAAAATTTAATATTAAAATATAATAAAATAAAGTAGAATATTTTTTTGCTAATCTTAAAACCTGGGTGAAATATACACAACTAAAAGTTATGAAATTGTGTTTTCTTTTATATTTAAAAGTTATAAAACATATAATTACTAAATTTTATATTTATAATATTGAAAATAAAATTTAATATTAAAATATAATAAAATAAAGTAAAATTTTGGAAAATATATAAAATTAAAAATTAAAAATTTATAAACATTTATTTTATAATTTGAGTTGTAATATTCATTTCATTATAACTAAAAACTTAGTGATAAATAACAATCATTCATAATATTGTGTAACTAAAAACTTAATGATAAATAACAACCATTCATATAATATAATATTAAGAAAATATTATTGAATATCATTTTTTATTAATTCCTAAATTTTATAGAAAAAATTACATAGATGTTATCAAATATACCACTAAACATAAAATAATTTGATCACATAAATACAACATAAATATATAAATTAATTTTACATTTAATTAACTTAAAATTATAAAAATATATTTAAAAATTATAAAAATAAATTATAAATTTTTATATTTATAATATTGAAAATAAAATTTAATATTAAAATATAATAAAATAAAGTAGAATATTTTGTTTATAAAATTTACCACCTTTATGAAATATATAAAATTAAAAGTTATAAAATTTGATATTTAGTAAAATATATTTTATACATAAAATTATAAGATATAAAATTTGATATTTATAAAGATATATTTTATAATTTGAATTGTAATATTCATTTCATTATAACTAAAAACCCAGTGATAAATAACAATTATTCATAATATTGTGTAACTAAAAATTTAGTGATAAATAACAACCATTCATATAATATTAAAATATTACTCGGTATTATTTTTTATTAATTGTAACTAAAAATTTAGTGATAAATAACAACCATTCATATAATATAATATTAAGAAAATAATATTGGGTATTATTTTTTATTAATTCCTAAATTTTATAGGAAAAATTACATAGATGTTATCGAATATACCACTAAACACAAAATAACTTTATCACATAAATATAACATAAATATAGAAATTATTTTTACATTTAGTTAACTTAAGATTAGCATTAATTGTTTCTACTTTTAACTTTGGGATTAATTGATTCTACCATGATAGTAATGATTCCAACTTCTGAAAGGATAGTGAACATATACCACTTTATTATTTTGAGATTTATTGGTAGATTAGTTTCATAGCCACAAACTATAAAGAACTCCCACATCTCTAAAATGTTTATAAATTTTTCTTTTAAATCACATTAGAGTAGGAAATCTGTGTTGCCGTTATTTCTATATACATGGATACAAATCAATCTTAAATTTACTTTCAATCCCCTATATTTAAGTTGTTTCATTTACAAATGAATAAAATTAAATTTACTTCCACTTTCACTCCGGTGGGGGTGGCGGTAATGCTAGAAAAAGCATAAGGTGGGTTAATGTTAAAGAAAACATATTATATTTTTTCTAATATTATCCCACTCTCATTTAAAAATGAATCAAATTAAATCTTGATGATACATCACATCCACATTTGGTGGGGGGTAATATTAGAGAAAACATATTATGTTTTCTATAATATTACTTCCCAACCCCACACTCATTTATGTTATGTTTTATGTTTTCTCTAATATTACCCCGCACCCCACCCTCATTTACAAATGAATCAAATTAAATCTTAACGACATATCACATTAAATCGTATGTTTTATAACTATTTACTGATTGTTTTCATTATCGAGATTCAATCATAAGTCAAAAGTAGTTTACAAAAGAACACTCTTTGTATTCCTATCCTCATTAGGATTACAAAACAAAAAATATGAGATAGGTGGAACATTTATGAAAATTGGGATCATCATGGGTTCTTCTACATCCACGTCTGGTCATCATATGCCTTCAAGAGTGAATAGTTTTCCATGATCTTCTCGAGATAGAAAGTTTCCCGAGGAAGGGAATATTCTTCAATACCCTTCTCATCGGAGATATGAAACTTCTCCAATCTTTTGAACGTCAGTCAATAAAATTCGATAAAATGTTGCTAACCTTTTTCAAAATTTGACCTCTGACATGAAAAATCGACATTAGAAGAGTAATACTCTTTGATTCTTTTGCATCGAAGTATAAATACAAGGGTGAAATTCTTCTTCTCGATGAAATCAACTCTGAGGGCTTATATAATTGTCTATGCCCCTAAACTTTCGGCACACAAATCAAAGTGAGGAATGAAATATTATTTGATACCGATGTATTGGAGTGAAAATACCTATGCCAATGGTACTCCTTCGATAGGAATGACTTCAAAGGACACAATTTCAAATGTTTTCCCCTTTTAACTCTAATACAAAAATTTGGGAAATCTGGGCTTTCAAATGACAATAATGGTGTAATGGTTCTCTAGTTTTGATCAAGTCATAGTATGGAGATGATTCAATTTATTCTTTAGGGTAATTAAATTACTATATTATGACACTAAAACCCTGATTGAGATCATAGCTTTTCTTTATTTGTTGGGTAGTGGCTCCGCTATGTAGTATCCAACTCTGTAATGCTGAGGAAGCTCCAGTTTCAGTATAGTCAAGGGTTTTTTGTTCTTCTAAACTACCTTATTGATTTTTTTACGTTATTCATATAACTAATGATTAATAAGTTAATTGCAGGATATAAAGAATGAGTTATGGCAAGTCACATTACTTGAAGATCCATAAATGTGGTTCCCTATGCTTCAACTTCGGTACCTGAAATTTCTTCCCACCAAATAGAATTTTTAGTGACTAATAATACCTATCATACGAGAGAACATCATTCCTTGAGATATGATGAGATATACAAGATATACTCGACACTTTCATGCTGAATATTATGACCTCTAGGTCTATCGAAACATCTAGAATAGAGGAATTCACCTCGTAGTTGTAGGAACTGCATTATTCCCTTACAACGAAGCCACCCATTGGTGGTTCAAGCAATTTGACCCTAGCACTACCACAATTATGAATAAATATGGACAACAAATAGCGTCTCTATGGCCATAATACATTAGAAAAATATATTATCTTCCTGGGCCTATCTGCTTCCTCAATGAGCCATTCCTCAAGAGGGTTTCTCAAAATAACAAAGCCCAAGACAAGTTAATGAAGAAATGGTGGGTAGAACAAGACATGACATTCAAGCAAGGGAATAATCTTATCCCTACACAAGATTTCAAGGCAACATACAAAATGATGATAGCGATGTTGAATTGATTATATGGTGAAGAGAAGTGCACACATTTTGAGAGAGATTGGTTACCCATGGCTTATACCATTGTGCAGATAGGAAAAGTGTTCAATTAGGAAGAGATATTGACTTTCAACATATGTCGCAATGTGAAAAATGTAATTGGTACGAAAAAAACCTGCTTCTACATGTCAACTTATTTAATTGATACCATCTACTCCTCCATTCCATTTCTCAATATTGGATGGAATTTGTAGGTAGATCATCCCCATGTGCATGTGTATTTCTATGAGATATGGAACACAAATTATAACAAGTATTTCTATGATATTTGTGATTGTTTTGTCTCCCCTCTTTTGTAACGAACTGCCTTGTTACGACAACCATTCTAGAGATAGGTGCAAATTTTTTTTTTTGAAGCGTGTGAGTGTGCGTATGTACAAGGAGACAACTACAGTCTACTCGAATCTGCTTCGCCACCTCACGACGATACGATGCAAACAGGATGAACATACGAATATGACCAGGACGCACGATACGTAACCACCGGCATAAATGATGATCACACGACAAGCAAAACTGACTGCTAACAACGACTGACCTCCCGCCCGTCCTACCCTGCAAGGTTAGGACCTCCAAGACACATAAGCAACGCTCAAGCCCGGTTTCCCATCGTCTTTAACCATTTAAGGTCTCAGGGCTGGCGACTGTTCTGAGGAACATGGAGGTGTCTA
>SNQJ01S0014617.1:103015-114383 GCA_010110895.2 Picea sitchensis
ATTTATGTGAGCTATGGAACATAAATTATAAGACGTATTTATATGATATTTGTGATCATTTCCTCTCCCTTTGTTATTTGATAAATGGGTAGGTGCGGACACAAACTGATCTCCCTATATCCACCTAGATCTAGAACAAAACACACCAGAACATGACACTTTCCTTACGTTTTAGATATTTAATTTACTAACTAAAGAGGGATAGGTGACATACCATTTAAACATCCCTTCCTCTCTCCATCGCCATCCTATTTCTGTTCCAACGTTCATACAATGATGAACCTGCAAAATAACAAAACCAACCAAAGTGATAGTAGTAGCATGGACTCAATATAAACCTATGTATGTGATCAAGGAATCATACAATAAAACACAACAATCTTTATAGGAAAGAATCATATTACTGTATCATATTAAATGTGAAAGAGAGATTACAACCATGGCCTTGATGTCGTAAGGTCTCTTCCAACTTTCCTTCCTTCCCCACACACTTCCAGTCCAAGAATTTTTGAGAGAATAGATCTGATAATATTCATAATCTATCTTGGCAAAATGGCTCATCTAGCCAAGCTAACAATTTCCAAAGCTCAATCCAATCCAAGCTCCAAAATCAAAATCTCCAAAATCCAAAGCTTAACCTTTTCCATGAGAGCTACTCTCCTTTTTTAAGATGAAGAGGATATGGTGAGGAGGTTAGGATGATCCCACCAAATCATGAAAGCGAGTAAGATCCAAACCATTCGGATGCCACCTCACCATGGAAGTTTCTCCTTCTAGAAGCATTGAGAAGATGCTCGTTTTTCCCACGTATGACCATTCTCACACCCTACTTATAGAGAAACCTTCGAACCTCTCACAACCTAGCTATGGTGCATCCTGCGAGAATCAAGAATTCTCTCACTCTGCCTATATATAAACCTGCGAACATCCTTTTTAATAGGGTTTTTACAAAGGAGAATGCAACTTATTTTATTAGGAAAAGTTCTTATCTCGTCTTTCTTCAGGAAATCAGGCCACTGACCCCTCTGAAGGCAACATATAGGTTTCCATCATTAACAGTCATAGGGATGACGAAAATAATGTGTAACAGAGAGCCCCTCAATGTATGAAGTTAGAACATAGTGGTAGCTGAAATACTTTGTCAAGTGTGTGTAGGGAATAAGGAACAATAAGTCGGAAACTTGCCAACAAACAAGGAAATGTAGTACAATAATATATCATCACTGAGGTAGGAATTCCCATACTCAGAATAAAAATGACTTAGAGAATAAATGTCGACATGCGAATATCCATGTCAAGTAAGACAGGTCATGGCCACCAAACATACACTATGAATCCATGCCAATATGACTCAAATCTGAACATAGCATGTTAATATCCATGTCAAGTAAGACAGTCATGGCCACCAAACATACACTATGAATCCATGCCACATGACTCAAATCTGAACATAGTCACCAAAAAATACTAATCGGTGGATCTTATGTGTTAAAGACTCAAATTTGAACATACAGCTTATCATCCATACAATGTGGATCTATGCAATAGTACAAATCGAAATATACTCCAACGCAAATTGAATCTATTAGAAAAGATCCAAGGTCTTCATCTCCACCACTTTATAGTACTAATCTAACCATGCAAATACATGTGTCGGGTCAAACATAGAAACCACTTGATTAATGGCCATTAATGTATACCGTTATCGCGCGAGGGAAATCGTAATTACCATTAATGTCAATGACTCCATTTAAGGTACACTAGTACAATCCAACGAATGTGAATCAATGAGATGAGGTCAAACACTCGACTACCTAAATATTCCCGATCAGGGGACGATAATGAAAACCCATTGTTGAAAGCGAGAAACCCGCCATTGAGGTACGTAAGTTCCAAGGTACCAATTGGTTTCTTTGGCATAATTCTTGGATTATGAGTTGAAGTCGACAGAAAAGACTCACATGGGAGGGCTTTAATATATCCCACATCAATGATACGAAATGGGTAACAATATTTGAAGCAGATCAGAGTAACAAGTGATTTAGGACTAACTCAAGGATGGTTGATGCAATATAAGGCTTGCTGGACCTAAATGGTCGACGCAATAGAAGGATTTCAGGTTGAACTTCTCTTTGAGCATATTGACGACACGCATTAAAATGTCTTAGAAAAAATGACTCAAAAACAGGGATCATGCATCAATTTGTAATTCATAAAGGAGTAGATCAAGAGACCATGGATTTTCCAACTTAGACACAACCAAGTGAAAGGGGGCCATGTTCAAAAGTGACTCTTCCAAAAAAATACAGTTTAGATACATTTCTTCCCAATTTCCCCCACTCTCCGGGTGGAGTACCTCTTTATTTTTACACAAGCTTGAGGAGGATAAAATATGCTTGTAATGTAAGCTCATCCTTCGATGAGTCCTCAGAGTATGTTTAATCTAACCCTAGGAAGGAGTGGTTCTCATTCCACATGGGATTTTCAATGTTTGTTTTATGAGTCCAAAGAAAGAAACTTAGGGGTTTTCCTGTTTTGAGAGTCTAAAACACTTAAAGAGAACTCTCCCAGCCTTTTTCATAAATTGTTTGACTTGGTGACAAAAGTGATAAACTATCGCCCAACAAACATTTTCTTCAAACACTTCTACTTAGAAAGGTGAAAAGAACAAGATCGCTTCTAAGATTTTTCATGTTTGGAGATTCTGAAAGGAGCTTAAAGGGAATTCCATGGGGTTCCTTTTTCATATAACTCCTTTTACGAGTCCAAAAAGTGATAAAAGTGTACTCGTTACATTCTCATTGATTTAATGAGAAGCACTATGAAAGAACAAAAGACTAAGCTCGGTAACTTATTCCCATGTATTTACGAGCATGAGAAAGAACAAATACTAAGACAGGGATTGTTTCATTTTTATGCAAGCTTTAAACAAAACAAAAATATGCTTGCACCTCGTTTTTTTTTTTTACACAAGCTTGAACCAGGGAAACTATGCTTGAGGTAAGTGGTTTTCCCATTTTTACACCATATTGAACCATAGAAAAACTATGCTTGTGACTTCCCAACACATAACACAAAGATGGTTGGTACTTAGCCTCATCTTAAGAAGCTAGCAATTTAACTTCTCAAAGATCAAGTCCATAGGTCAGCCAAATGCCCCCTAAGCTTTGTTTCGTCCAACTGCAAGGGTTAATGAAATGAAGCTTCAAATACTACACGAGGGACTTGACTCGAATAGAGAGGGGGAAACTATTTCATTTTTTTAACAAGCTTGACTCATAAACAAGAACGATGTTGTAACCTCTATTTCATTTTTCAATGAGGTTTCCACAGAGATGAGAAAAACTATCCTCGTGAAGTGGTTTCATTTTTTAATGAGTTGGAAATCAGAAAACCATTCTCAAATTTGGTTTCATCTTTTAACGAAGCTTGAAATTAATAAAATCATGCTCATAACCCATGTTTCATTTTTAATGAGGTTGGACTCATAGATGAAAAAAATATCCTCAGTTTATTCTTCATCATGGATTCTAGGAGGACATTGATCCTAAGGACACCATGTCAAGGACAAAACCGGGTTATGGCTTCCAAGAGGTTCCTTGGTTGAAGGAAGAAGTACACTTCCGAAGGACACCATGTCATGGGTCACGAGGAGCAAAGTGATAAGGGTTTCAATAAATTTATTCGACAAGATCACCATGTCAACTAATCGATCTAAGTCATCGTTGAAGCCATGGCTAACAACGCCACATAATTGACTCCGGTGGTGGGGGCTATATCATCTCTCCTGTGATATAAGAATCATTCGTGGAGGTAATCCAGGCGGGTTCAATGAATGCAAGTTGATCAACAATCACAACTCCTCTATGTGGAGGGAAATATATCACACAAAAAAAGAGTATAAAAAATAGCATTCATGGAATAGACATAATCTCAGCCAAGGAGTAAAGAAAAATCCAAGGTATTGGATGACTATGATGATCAATAAAGACGCTTCCTCCCAAAGTTACAGGAAAATCAGGAAGGGTCCCTAAAGGTTGACCGATTCTTCTATTAAAAGCTAACAAAGTCCGTAATCGGGCAAGATGAGGACAATACAAAGATTGCCAAGCAAAAGTGAGGACAAAATGCTAACCGACACACCTTCATCTATCAATGTCCGAGGAACGTCCCACTCACAAACCTGCACTCTAATCTAGAAAGGAATGTGAGAGGGAATATGAGGTCCAGTTAGCACACCCCACTAAAAAAGGATGGCCTCATTACTTGGAGGGGTTTCATGGAGAAGGAGGAATGCCAAGACAGATTCTTTATCAACGAGAAAAACATGAGCAAGATCAAATGTTACATTCTCTAGAGAGAGAGTAGGATTGACCGATGGAGAGATCGGATCAATTTCATTTGGGTTTCATCCTCCAAGGGAGAATGGGGTCGAGAAGGAAATAGATCGACTACTTGGTTTCACTCTCTAACAGAGAGGGATTCCACCAAGGATGGGATCAGATAAATCACTTTGTTAACACTCTCTAAAAGTAGAGTGGGATCGACCGAATATGGTATCGGATTGACCACTTTGTCAACCGGTTCAATTAAGGATGTGACTAGATTGATGACATGATCAATTGTATTGATTGGTGGACGGGTCCAGAGGATTTATCATTCCATCAACTACAAGGGGGTTGGAGAGAAAATTTATGATAAGATGGAAGTTGAGGCTATGAAACACCATGTCTTCCATTAATTTCAAGGTTTTGTTTGTATGAGGAAAAAGGAGTTAGATGACTCCCCTTTGCCAACATACTAATTTATAACTTGACTCTACTTTCTTCTTCCCAATGGTATCATGACTAGTTGATGGAGGTCATTAGCATGTTGTTCAAAGGCCGACAACACGGGTTGGCAAGGGTGTGTATACCAAGCTTCTATAACCTTGGATAAACCATGCCAATCCTTAAGGAGATGTCTACCCTTACAAAGCTCCCCAAGGGTACTTGGGCTTACGTGTTGTTTGTGTTATCTTGACATCATCAACACCCCATCATGATTATTAGTAATCAAGGTTTCTTTCCAACACATATGATAGTGGCTGGAATTTTAGATCCTTGTTTATCTTTCTTCTTCTTATTTTTTCTGCTTTTTCTTCTTTCATCCATCGAAGTTACTAGGATTTAGAGCTTTCACTCTTGGTGAAGAAGATGGAAATGAAGAAGGCCTTGGAAGTGGAGAAGGTGAAGAACATCTTACCGGGTGAAGAAGGTGAAGGATCAACATGAGGTCGATGTCCTTGGGAGAAGTGCTTACAAATCAAGCATCTGACCGTATTCGATTACCCGAAAGTGGAAAACAATCATATCGGGTAATCCACCAGAGACCCGAAGGCTCAAAGTAGGTGATGTGAGGGAGGACCAATGTTTCCATAAGAAGAAAACACAAAAGGTTTCCTTCCTCGAGGGGTTCCTTCATTGGTCATTCGAACGATGCCATCAAATAAAAATCCAATCTAGAGTCCATACTAGGGAAAATAAATAGCACACATGCTAAAAATCTAGTAAGCAAGCAAGCAAACAAACCTTCCCACAATGAGCACAATTAGTTGGTGATGAAAATCCAATGCTCGCAAGATTTAAGTAAGAAGGGGTTGAGATAGAGTGGGTGTAAAATTTACATTAACAACATGCTTAACGGACTTACAACCTGCTTAACGGACTTAAACCCTAGTGAAAACTCCCACACACAATCGTGGGTAAACCCTCCAAGGATCCCGAGCGAGTTTGGCCAACGTCGATTCTAGGTATCGTGAATACTTTCCCCTCCACAATCACCCACATGTAAAGAATCTAGAGAGATAGGTCACTAAGGTTACCAATTACTACGCTGATACCCGGGAAACAATCGATACCGATCCACGCGGCAAAGGCAGGGAAGTATCTAGCCCGAATCAACTCCTAAAAGGCTTCCACTCATAATTGTGGGTATACCTTCAAGTGACTTCCGTAATATCGCAATCTTCTACACCAAGACCAACAAAGCAGTAGGAAACTTTGCTAACTTCAATGAGACCTCGATTGACCCTTGTGTGAGGACTTCCTAGGACAAAATGTAATAAGTGGATTTCACCGCCCCCTAACACAAGATTCTATGTTTGTTTGGTAGCTTTGGAAAGTTATATCATTCACACCTATTCCAAAGTCCTACAACTAATCTAATGTAGGTTTGTTACTAGAAAATATAAAAATGTCTAATTAATTTTATAAGCTTTTATTTTATGGTTGTTGTTACTCAAGAGGAAAAATGGCATGACAATATGGTGTTTTGACCAACTTGAATGTTATGCAAAGAGATGAAGATGCAATCTTTTCATTTCACGAAATATATACAAGTAGCAGAAAAAATTCATCATTCCCAAATGAACAATGTCCCAAAATTGATTAAACTCATCAATATAAATATTCTCAAGAAATGAGAAAAGAGATCAGAGGGCCTAATGCATGATCTATGGAAAATTTTTCATATTTAAGACTAAAAATTCCCCAAGAATCATGCAATTTACTTCAAATACAACATTCCCAATCTAATATAAAGCAAGAAATTAAATCTTTTGTTTCAAAAATTTCTACTAAAAGAAATAATGAACTTTCTTAAACAAAGAAACCCAAACTAAAAGTTTCTTTTAAAGCTTAATCTATTCAAGAAATCTGATCTTTCCCCTAAACAATTCTAAAGAAATACACTTTGTAATTCTGGAAAGAAACTCAAAGAAAGAGACTAATCCTTCCAAAACCAAACAAAGAAAAGATGGCTAAAGCAACTCAAAGAATGTCGTAGGATCAGAAAAGATCAATATAGGCTCCAAATTCGTTCGCACCCAAATTGATTAAAGAAAAACTGGCATCAAAAGATAGGAAAGCCTAAATCCAAACAAAAATTATAAATGGGTTTACAGCCTAGCTATAGGGTGCAATATGAAAAATCAAAGAAGTTCACGCTTGGGACACGTAGGGTGTGAAATGATGTCGCGACTAGATTACACAAGAGGGGTGCCAAAATGAGGTTTTCAGGGTCAGAGACCACGATGCTATGGACTACTTCTGAAATCAGTAAAGAGAGAATTTGGGAAAGGGACAAAAATTTTGAGTGGACTTCTAGGTCTAGAGAGTCTATTTGGATCTCCCATGGACTCAGAGACCAGAAAACAAAACAATCAAAGCAAGGGAAATGACTAATTCTTTTAGGAAACAATTTGTTTCTGGAGTCTAATTTTGTTATTGGATAAATCAAGAGGGTAAGTATTAATTAACGATCTCCCCAGATCCACCTAGATTTTAGAACAAAACACACCAAAACATGACGCTTTTTCTTAAGTTTTAGATATTGAATTTAATTAACTAAAGAGGATAGGTGACATACTGCTTAAATGCCAATTTCCTTCCTCACTCATCGCTTAATCCTAGCTTTGTTCCAACTTTCATACAATGATGAATCTACAAAAGAACACAGCCTAACCAAAGTGATAGTAATAGCATGAACTCAATATAAACCTATGTATGATCATGAATCATACAATAAAACACAACAAGCTTTATAGAAAGAATCATATTATTGTATCATATTAAATGTGAAAGAGATTACAACTATGGCCCCTTGATGTCGTAAGGTCTCTTCCAACCGTCCTTCATTCCCGCTACACACTTCCAATCCAATAATTATGAGAGAATAGATATGATAATATTTCATCAATCTATCTTGACAAAATGGCTCATCTAGCCAAGCCAATAATCTCCAAAGCTCAATTGTAATCGCATCTCTCGTCATCAATTTAATTACAAACTTACATTATGCGGATTTTTTTAACAAGTGTGCATGTACAAGGAAACAACATATCTCGACTCATTTAATTGATTTAATTAACAAGACGCGAACCACGCTGATCACAAAAAGAAGACATAAGGTGAACAACATGTAATCAGTAAGCATTAAAATGACATAATGATATGTACAAGACAAACACGTGATGGAAGAACTATAGTAGATTGTACTATTTCGCATTGTGAAAGTAGGAATTAATTCAGTTCTCCGTCCGGAGAGAGAGAATGTCGATAGGCTCCCCGGCCTAATGCTCAGGAAGAAACTATAACTTCGTTAGGAGGTCGAAGTAGGAACTCACTTTAAAGAGCCAAGGACATCGATACGCATCTAGAGGTGTGTCGCAAGAGTTGAAAACCTGCCTTTAAAGGGCCCGACTCTTGATACGGAACTAGATTATTATTAATAAAAATAATTCACGCATAAACTTATATACGAGCGGATTAACTTTATCGATCAAGAGTCCGACATCATACAACTCGAAGTTTGATAATCTGCACTATAGGGTGTTAACCTTGAAATTTAACCCGACCCTAAACGTTAGGATAGAAATAAACAACAACTTTATTAACTCTAAATTTAACATCCCAACCCTAAACCAATCAAATAAAAGAACCCTGCAGAAGGAACCCATCGGATAAGGGTGCCCGACAGAATTAAGGGCAAATGTGAAACCCAATACGCATTGTAAAACAAAGGCCACTGAGCAATAGGAAACTAATGAAGAAAGCTAGAACCACATGGGCACTACTTCAATTGAAATGTCATAGGTCTCTTCTAAATATGTTTAGTAACTTGTTAAGTTCAATATCATTTAAGTCAAGCATCATTTAACGATGATTCCACTCATATAACCAATTCAACTCCTAGGTAGCTTGCTATGCATTTTGAGGGAATGAGCCATTTTACTTAAGTGAAAATTAAGAATTAAATACCAAAATCCATTAAAGAAATAAGGGAGTAAGAGCTGCATTATACATCCATTAAAACTAATTACAAGGATAATGCCTACTAACCATAAGTAAGATTTAAACATCAAACACATCTTATATCATGCTAACCCTGCGAAATTCCAATTTCAATGCATCTATGTGCTAACAATGAACCGTAAAGACAAAATACCCCTTTCCATACATGATAACCATATTACCCAAAATTCCTCTTCCCACACCGATGTCAAGAATAATCATTCATTATTATACATAAAGGCACTTTACTATTCTAATTTAATAATCATTGTAAACTTACCATTCTAAATAATTATTATAACTTTATTTTTCTAAATGATCATTATAAACTTAACATTCTAAATAATCACTCTGATTTAATAAACATTGCAATCATTATTGTTTTAAATTAGTAATTATTATAAACTTATAATAATCTATCATTATAATAAAGGCACTTTATTGTTCTTCCTGTTGCAGGAAACATTCCAATAGATGTTCATCAAATATGGATCTAGAAATCTGTATGCGATTAAATCAAGGTGGTTGGAAACTGTTTAACCTCGACTGCCACCTGGAAGAGTTTACTGAGGAGGTGACCAGGACTAGAAGGACATAATATACCATACCCCAGGAAGTTAATTAAAAGCTGAAGATACATTAAACAAAAATTTAGCGACTTCCCAGTAACCAACCATGAAAAAGGGAAAGTTAACGCTGGTTCTCATAACCAAGATAACACTACAGGCAGTTCACGGGTCCAGGCACACTGAGACGTACGTGACGCAAAGGGAAATGTCCATTATCCGGTGATTGTTTTTATGTTTGGTACAGACATAGCCTAACCTATTTGTTTTCCTGCGTAGGTAAAGACAAGCAGACAAGGAAGGTAATTTATGAGATCAATTAAAAACAAAAAGTAATAATAAATTCGTCAGCGTTCCCAAGTAAAAATATCGATAGCATCCGTCGGTTTCCAAACATAAATGAGCGAATTCTCGGCCCATCAAAAGCGTCGATCAACGACAGACAATCCTCGCCTTTACACAAGAACATCCTACAGGAAAGAGGGGCACTTTTGTACAAAAGATGTGTCAAAAGAAAAAAAAAATTGCTTGTACTCTGGTGTTGGAATCGATTATCCCTTCATCATCTCGAGGTGGATCTTGGTTTCCTAAAGTAAAAGGGTTCGATCATTAAATCACTGTGATAATAATGCCCCAGCTTATCGCTGCCAAAACCCACAACAGAAGGGTTTCTTTTAAATTAAAGGTTGTCAACCAAGCCATAGCTGCATGAGCGCCACCGAAAACAATAGAGAGCTGCCAAAATTTGATTAGGCGAGAGTGGGAGGCAGAGAACGCACTACCTTCAAATTTGAGGTAGCCCACCAGAATGGTCACAAGGGCATAAAAGACAAGTTACGAGGGCAGACAGACACACAGTCACAACGCCGATTGCAATTTGAAGCCTGGTCGCAACTCAGATGACTGATAAAAATAAAAAAAAACAAGAAAAAAAACGCTGGCTTGTATTCTAAAAACACAGTCGTTAACACAGGGTATTTGACTGCAACCCTCCCAATGCAGACAGACATGGATGCCAACCCGAAACATAGACCAGAATAATCGGTAGGTAAACAATCGAATGGGTGAGGCCCAAGATAAATCATCAACAATATTGTACCGAGGTAGCTTCGCAGAGAAACAAAAGAGGGACCATATTTAAACAATCACTTAGTGAAGTTGCGAGTGAGGTGACACTACACAGTCTGGGTTTAATCATCAAAAAGAAACACAGAGATGAGAGCTTCACCATCAACAAAATCCAAGGTAGTAAAACGCAGTTAAGGAGGAATACACAGAAATGTCCAGCGAGATATGAACATGAAATAAAAATCGAGATAAAACTAGGTATAAGCATGCTGAATTCATTTATATCCTCATTCAGATCCAAGCATAAATTCCTAATGCATTCTACTCTACAAAATAACAAGCGTACCATTTCGTTAACTCCCGCCTAGAATGATGAACGCGCGCTCTGTGTCGCTCCTGCTCCATGCCACTTGCGCTCACCGACCGTCGATACTACACCGGTACCTCCCAGCCAATCGCTAGGGGTACTCTGCTTCCCCCTTAGCCCCCTGAGCCACAAAGGGGCCACACACTATTCAGATGGTACATCTAGCTTCCCAGCTCGCCTCACAAGGCCGAGCTACCACTCCTATCTGAGCTGGAAAATCCCAACCCTCCACAAGTAATCAGTCAAGTCACAAATCTGGTAGTGTAACGTTACGCTAACAACCGATCTCCTTCTTCCTCATCTTCCCTTTCTTTTATAGAGTTTTTCCAACCTCCAACTTTCCCTAAATCACATTTTAATTAAGTTTTAATAAAAATATTTTAAATATTCTCCTTCGCACAAGTATCGTCCATCCCCCTCTTTCCTCAAATAATTATTTTCTTTAAATTATTAAATTACTCATTTCCCTCACACACCTAGAGTTGCTCCTAAATTTCCTCCTAGGTGTTCCTAGATCCCCTTACATGTTTTAAATA
>SNQJ01S0014617.1:122976-139358 GCA_010110895.2 Picea sitchensis
TTCATGGCATAGACATAATCTCGCCCAAGGAGTAAAGAAAAATCCAAGGGGTATTGGATGACCATGACATCAATAAAGACAGTTTTCCCTCCCAAAGTTACAGGAAAATGAGGAAGGGTCCCTAAAGGTTGACCGATTCTTCTATTAAAAGCTAACAAAGTCTGGGTAACTGGGGCAAGATGAGGACAATATAAATATTGCCAAGCAAAAGAGGACAAAATGCTAACTGACACACCTTCATCTATCAATGTCTGAGGAACGTCCTGACCACAAACTTGCACTGTAATCTAGAAAGGAATGTGAGAGGGAATATGAGGTCCAGTTAGAACAACCCAATTAAAAAGGATGGACTCATTACTTGGAGGGGGTTTCACGGGAGAAGGAGGAATAGCCATCGGCATGGTAGATTCTGTATCAACGAGAAAAACATGAGCAGTATCAGGTTTACTCTCTAGAGAGAGAGTAGGATCGACCGATGGAGAGATCAGATCGACCACTTGGGTTTCATTCTCCAAGGGGAGAATGGGGTCGACAGGTGGAAATAGATCGACCACTTGGGTTTCACTCTCTAACAGGAGAGTGGGATCAACCAAGGATGGGATCAGATAAATCACTTTGTTAACACTCTCTAAAGTGATAGTGGGATCGACCGAATATGGGATCGGATCGACCACTTTGTCAACTGGTTCAATTAAGGATGTGACTAGATTGATGACATGATCAATTGGATTGATTGGTGACGGGTCCAGAGTGATCATTCCATCAACTACAAGGGGGTTGAGAGAAAATTTATGATAAGATGGAAGTTGAGGCTATGAAACAGTCATGTCTTCCATTAATTTCAAGGCTTTGTTTGTATGAGGGAAAAGGTGAGTTAGATGACTCCCTTTGCATAACATACACGATAACTTGACTCTACTTTTCTTCTTCCCAATGGTATCATGACTAGTTGATGGGAGGTCATTAGCATGTTGTTTAGAGGCTAACGATATGGGTTGGTCGTGTGGAGGCCATACTTCTATAACCTTGGATAAACCATGCCAATCCTTAAGGAGATGTCTACCCTTACAAAGCCTGCAAGGGTACTTGGTTTTACGGGTTGTTTGGGTTTTCTTGACATCATCAACACTCCCATCATGATTAATAGTAACTGGTTTCTTTCCAACACATATGATAGTGGTTGGAATTTTAGATCCTTGTTTATCTTTCTTCTTCTTATTCTTCTGTTTTTTCTTCTTCTTATCCACTGAGTTACTAGATTTAGAGCTTTCACTTGGTGAAGAAGATGAAATGGAAGAAGGCCTTGGAAGTGGAGAAGGTGAAGAATATCTTACTGGTGAAGAAGGTGAAGGATCAACATGAGGCTGATGTCCTTGGGAGGAAGTGCTTACAACCGAAGCACTAACTGCATTCAGGATTACCTGAGTGGAAAACAATCATATCGGTAATCCAATTGTGAGACCCGAAAGGCTCAAAGTAGTGATGTGAGGAGGACCAATGTTTCCATAAGAAGGAAAAACAAAAGGTTTCTCTAGAGGGGTTCCTTCATTGGTCATTTCGGGAACGATGCCATCAAATAAAAATCCAATCTAGAGTCCACTAGGGAAAATAAATAGCACATGCTAAAAATCTAGTAAGCAAGCAAGCAAACAAAACCTTCTCACAATGAGCACACTAGTTGGTGATGAAATCCAATGTCGCAAGATTTAAGTAAGAAGGGGTTGAGATAGAGTGGGTGGAAAAGTTACATTGACGACCTGCTTAACGGACTTACACCCTGGTGCAAGATCCTACACATAATCATGGGTATACCCTCCAAGGAGCCCGAGTGAGTTTGGACAACGTCGATTCTAGGTATCGTGAATACTTTCCCCTCCACAATCACCTCATGTAAAGAACCTAGAGAGATAGGTCACTAAGGTTACCAATTACTACAGTGATACCTGGGGAAACAATCGACAGTTCGATCCACGTGCAAAGGCAGGGTATCTAGCCCGAAATCAACTCGAAAGGCTTCCACTCATAATTGTGGGTATACCTTCAAGTGACCCCCATAATACGTGCAATCTCTACACCAAGACCAACAAAGCAGGGTGAGTAACTTTGCCAATCTCAATGAGACCTCGTGATTGACCCTTGTGTTAGAAGGGCTTCCTAGGACAAAATGTAATAAGTGGATTTCACCGCTCCCTAACACAAGATTCTATGTTTGTTTGCAGCTTTGGAAAGTTATATTTCACACCTATTCCAAAGCCCTACAACTAATCTAATGTAGGTTTGCTACTAGAAAATATAAAAATGTCTAATTAATTTTTATAAGCGCTTTATTTTATGGTTGTTGTTACTCAAGAGGAAAATGGCATGGACAATATGGTGTTTTGACCAACTTGAATGTTATGCAAAGAGATGAAGATGCAATCTTTTCATTTCAATGAAATATATGCTACAAGTAGTAGAAAAAATTCATCATTCCCAAATGAACAATGTCCCAAAATTGATTAAACTCATCAATATAAATATTCTCAAGAAATGAGAAAAGGAGACTGTACTCTAATGCATGATTCATGGAAATTTTTTCATAATTTAAGACAAAAAAATTCCAAGAATCATGCAATTTTGCTACTTCAAATACAATTATGCCCCCAATCTAATATAAAGCAAGAAATTAAATCTTTTTGTTTCAAAAATTTCACTAAAAGAAATAATGAACTTTCTTAAAACAAAGAAACCCGAACTAAAAGTTTTCTTTTAAAGCGAACTATTCAGAAGAAATCTGATCTTTCCCTAAACAATCCTAAAGAAAACACACTTTGTAATTGAAAGAAACTCAAAGAAAGAGACTAATCCTTCAAAACCAAACAAAGAAAAGATGGCTAAAAGCAATTCGAAGAATGTCAGGTAGACTGTAAAAAGATCAATATAGGCTCCAAAATTTCAATCCAGTTGATCAAAGAAAAACTGGGCATCAAAAGATAGGAAAACCTAATTCCAAACAAAAATTTCAAATGGGTTCGCAGCCTAGCTATACGGTGCAATGAGAAAATCAGTGAAGTTCACAGTTTGGACACAGGTAGGGTGTGAACATGTCGCACTAGATTACACAGTAGGGTGCGAAAATGAGAGGTTTTCGTAGGCTGTAGACCAGTACAGTGCGGGACTACTTGAAATCAAAGAGAATTTGGAAAAGGACAAAAGATTCTAAGTGAACTTTCAAATCCAGAGAGTCGAGATGGATCTCCCACGGACTCAGAAACCAGAAAACAAACAATCAAAGCAAGGGAAACTAGACTAACTAGGAAACAATCTGTTTCCCCAGTGGAGTCGCCAATTTTGTTATTGGATAAATCAGTAGGTGCAGACACTAACTGATCTCCCTAGATCCACCTAGATTTAGAACAAAACACACCAAAACATGACGTTTTTCTTAAGTTTTAGATATTGAATTTACTAACTAAAGAGGGATAGGTGACATACTGTTTAAATGCCACTTCCTCTCACCATCGCCATCCTAGCTTTGTTCCAACTTTCATACAATGATGAACCTACAAAAGAACACAGCCAACCAAAGTGATAGTAATAGCATGAACTCAATATAAACCTATGTATGTGATCAAGGAATCATACAATAAAACACAACAAGCTTTATAGGAAAGAATCATATTATTGTATCATATTAAATGTGAAAGAGAGATTACAACCATCTAAATGTTCACCACATGATGTTTTTCTTAAGTTTTAGATATTGAATTTACTAACCAAGAGGGATGGGTGACATATCGCTTAAATGCCACTTCCTCTCACTATCACCATCCCAGAAGCTTTGTTCCAACTTCTCTCACAATGATGAACCTAAGCAAAAGAACACCCAACCAAAGTGATAATAGCATGAACTCAATATAAACCTATGTATGTGATCAAGGAATCATACAATAAAACACAACAAGTTTTATAGAAAAACTATACATTGTATCATATTAAATGTGAAAGAGATTTAAACCATGGCCTTGATGTCGTAAGGGTCCTCCCAACAGTTCCTTGCTTACCACACACTTCCAATCCAATAATTATGAGAGAATAGCGATAATATCTTACAATCTATCTTGACAAAATGGCTCCATCTAGCTGCTTTTCAACAATCTCCAAAGCTCAATTAACGTACCTCGCTCTCACAATGCACTACAAACTTCATATTACAAGTGGATTTTTTTTTTTTAACAAGTGTGTGTGCATGTACAAGGGAAACAAACATATTCAACTCCACTTCGCCACCTGACGACTAACAAAACGCAACCACAACAATCACAACAAAAGACATATAAGGTGAATAACATGTAACCTAAGCATTAAATGACATACAATGATATGTACAGTACAAACACAGATAGAAGAATCCATAGTAGTATATTCTACTACTATTTCTTCATAGGAAAGTAGGGAATTTAATCTTAGTTCTCCAAGCCCTGAGAGAGAGAGAGAATGCCATGTGGCTCCCTCGCCTAATTGTGGGAAGAACTATAGTAACTCGTTAGGAGGTCGCATGGAACTCTGTCTTTAAAGAGCCCAAGACTACCTATATGACCTTAGAGGTGTGTCGTAAGGGTGGAAACCCTGCCTTTAGAGGGACCGAGACTCTTGATATGGAACTAGATTATTTACACAGAAAAAAATAATCATTACTGCATAAACTTTAGCACAGAAGACTAACTCTTTTATCAGATCTAAGAGAGTCTGATATCATACAAATGTGGGTTTGGATAATTCCAATTATAGTGCTAACCCTAAAATTAACCCGACCCTAAACATTAGCATAAAAATAAACAACAATTTCATTAACCTTAAATTTAATAGCCCAACCCTAAGCCAATCGAATAAAAGAACCCTGCAGAAGGAACCCATTGGATAAGGGTGCCTGCCAGAATTAAGGGCAACACATAAAAACCCAATACGCAATAAAAACAAAGGCCAATTGAGCAATAGGAAACTGATGAAGAAAAGCCAGAACCACATGGGAACAACTTCAATTGAAATATCATAGGACTCTTCTAAATACATTTAATAACTTGTTAAGGTCAATATCACTTAAGTAAAATGGCTCACTTCCTCAAAATGCATAACAAGCTACCTAGGATTTGAACTGATTACATGAGTGGAATCAGTTCAACTCCTAGGTAGCTTCCTATGCATTTTGAGGAAATGAGCCATTTTACCTAAGGAAAAATTAAGAATTAAATACCAAAAATCCATTAAAGAAATAAGGGAGCAAGTCGCATTATACATCCATTAAAACCAATTACAAGGATAACGCCTACTAACCATAAGTAAGATTTAACATCAAACACATCTTATATCACGCTAAACCTGCGAAATTCCAATTTCAATGTATCTATGTGCTATCAAAGAACCATAAAGACACAATAATTCTTCCATATGTATACAACCATATTACCCAAAATTCCTCTTCCCACACTGATGTCAAGAATAATCATTCATTATTATACATAAAGGCACTTTACTATTCTAATTTAATAATCATTGTAAACTTAACATTCTAAATAATTATTATAACTTTATTGTTCTAAATGATCATTATAAACTTAACATTCTAAATAATCACTCTGATTTAATAAACATTGCAATCATTATTGTTCTAAATTAGTAATCATTATAAACTTATAATAATCTATCATTATAATAAAGGCACTTTATTGTTCTTCCTGTTGCAGGAAACATTCCAATAGATGTTCATCAAATATGGATCTAGAAATCTGTATGCGATTAAATCAAGGTGGCTGGAAACTGTTTAACCTCGACTGCCACCTGGAAGAGTTTATCGAGGAGGTGACCAGACTAGTGACAATAATATGTAACATACCCCAGGGAAGCTAATTAAAAGCCGAAGATACATTAAAACAAAAATTTAGCCAATTTCCCCAGTGTCCAACCATGAAAAAGGAAAGTTAACGGTTCTCATAACCAAGATGCTAACACTACGCGTCACACGGGTCCGTGCACACCAGGACGCACGGACGAAAAGTGGAAATGTCCTGCTATCCGTGATTGTTTTTTATGTTTGGTACAGACTTAGCCTAACCTATTTGTTTTCCTGCGTAGGTAAAGGCAAGCAGACAAGGAAGGTAATTTATGAGATCAATTAAAACAAAAGTAATAATAAATTCGTCATCATTCCCAAGTAAAAATATCGATAGCATCCGCCGGTTTCCAAACATAAATGAGCGAATTCTTGGCCCATCAAAAGCGTCGATTAACGACAGACAATCCTCGCCTTTACACAAGAACATCCTACAGGAAAGAGGGGCACTTTTGTACAAAAGATGTGTCAAAAGAAAAAAATTACTTGTACTCTGGTGTTGGAATCGATTATCCCTTCATCATCTCGAGGTGGATCTTGGTTTCCTAAAGTAAAAGGGTTCGATCATTAAATCGCTGTGATAATAACGCCCCAGCATATCGCTGCCAAAACCCACAACAGAAGGGTTTCTTTTAAAATAAAGGTTGTCAACCAAGCCATAGCTGCATGAGCGCCACCGAAAACAATAGAGAGCTGGCGAAATTTGATTAGGTGGGAGTGCAGGGCAGAGAACGCATCTGCTACCTTCAATTTGAGGTAGCCCACCGGAATGGTCATATGGCATACAAAAAGACAAGTTACGAGGGCGGATAAACACAACCACAACGCCGACAATTTGAAGCCCGGTCGAATCGTATTGACCGACAAAAAATAAAAAACAAGAAAAAAACGTACTGGCTTTAGACTCCTAAAAAACACATCCAAGTAATCATGGTCTTGACCGAACCCTCCCAATGTAGACATGGATGCCAACCTGGAACACGTAATTTAATAATTTGTAGGCAATCAATTGAATGGGCGAGGCCCAAGCTAAACCATCAAACATTATTGTACCAAGGTAGCTTCGTAGAGAAACAAAAGAGGGACCATATTTAAACAATCACTTAGTGAAGTTGCGAGTGAGGTGACACTACACAGTATGGGTTTAATCATCAAAAATAAACACAGAGATGAGAGATTCACCATCAACAAAATCCAAGGTAGTAAAACGCTAGCTAAGAAGGAATACGCAGAAATGTCCAGCGAGATATGAACATGAAATAAAAATCGAGATAAAACTAGGTATAATGCATGCTGAATTCATTTATATCCTCATTCAGATCCAAGCATAAATTCCTAATGCATTCTACCTACAAAATAACAAGCATACCATTTCCGTAACTCCCGCCTCGAATGATGAACGCGCGCTCTGTGCCGCTCCCTCGGCCCATGCCACTTCCCCATGATCACCGTAATCGCCGAGACTACACTCTAATTCTACCCAATCGCTTAGGGTATAAGTACCTCCTCGGCCTCCTTAGCCCCCTGAGCCGCAAAGGTGTCACACACTATTCAGATGGTACATCTAGCTTCCCAGCTCGCCTCGCAAGGTTGAGCTTCCACTCGTTACCCAAGTTGGGTTTCCCAAATCCCACAATTTAAGTCATTCAAGTAGATATTTTTTGCAGCGTAACATTACACTAATAACTAATCATTTTCCTCCTAATCTTCCTTTTATTTTATAGAGTTTTTCCAACCTCCAACTCTTCCCTAAACCACATTTTAATTAAGTTTTAATAAAAAATATTTTAAATATTCTCCTGCACAAGTATCACCCATCCCCCTCTTTCCTAAATAATTATTTTAAATTATTGGGGAATTACCATTTCCCCACCCAACTAGAGTTCACCCTAAATTCCTAGGTGTTCTTAGATCCTTACATGTTTGAAATAATTTCCCTAAAATGAAGTTGCTAAGTTAGCTCAAATTAGCTGTTCCCAGTTTTTCTATTACTATTCCTTTACCATGTTGACCCCCGCCACCATAAGTCTCTAACTCTCCTTAATTACTCCATTACTTAGTTTCCTAATTTTTGTTATCCCCTTCTTTCCCCTTTTAATTAGGCCAAAATGGCGCTTCATGCCATTTGCCCTTCCCTTTATTATTAATTTAAATTATTTTATAATTTCATTGTGTTAAATAATTTATTTCCTCTTTACAATTTAAAGTTCACCTAATTTTTAATTAAATTATTCCTCCTCTTCATTTTTCCCTCTAAATTTAAGAAGACTAAAATTATTACCTAAGGTAGGTCTTTAGTTTATATCTTTATTTTTATTTTTTAGGTCTTTTTCTTAAGGCTTACCAAAATTTTACCCCAGAGAAGTTTTAGACTTAGGGTTTAGATTCCTCGAACTCCGGGCCACACTCATTTAGGGAAGCTGTTTGAAGAAATTCCACGTGTTAAAAATTCTTAGCCATTCAGGGTTTGTTCCTTCTCAACATCAATGTGGCGTCTCCTTCTGTGATGCGCCCACGCAGGTTCCAAGGGTGCCACCATCAAGCCTTCTTTTGTATGCTGACGGTTCTCTCTCATGATGCACCATACTCCAAGGGTGCCACTCATCAACTTGACTCCATTGTAGACATCTATAACCCTTGGAAATGGGTCACTCTGTGAACTTGTGGGAGACTATACAGGCGAATAAGGCTCCCCCGCCTTTTATTGTGTGTACCCTTAGAATCATCGTGGAGCTGCATCAAGCCGCATTTCACCCTCAATACATCGTGGATCCCTCAATTAGGTAATCATATCCCATGTAGCTTTGATCCACTTGGAGTGCTATTAGCTATGGTGTAATAAGTATCCACACCTCCTCCTCAACCTCTCTGGAAATCACATATGGTGAACCCTCTTTACCCATATGTGAGTCTGGTCGGCAAGCTAATACCGCCTGCATCATCATCAACAATTGTGTCAGAACATGTCCACATATAATATCATCAACCAATGAAATATCAAAGTAAATAAATCAACCCAAATAGCATTAATTCCAATACTCTGAGTCCAAGGGGTTCCATCGATGCTAAGGCATCGATGAAACACTTGGAATCTGGATCGAGTCAATAGAACCTGTCTAAGTCAAAGTAGTAAAACATCATGTTGTCTATCATAACACATCATAATCAAGGACAAGAGTTTCAATATCATAATAGTCCATATCACTTTAAGTAGCAAGTGTCCTCAAAGAATAAGTTTTTTCGCTGCACCAGAGAAGGATGTTACATACACCCTCTTAGTTTAAACTCGCCCCAAAGTTTCATAGTATAAATGCCAAATAAATGTATCATAGTATCATAAGTCTATCTATCAAACATAATGGAAACTACTGGGCGATAGTATATAAGTCCTCCTCTGTGTCACGGAAGTGTGGACTATAATTGTCCCACTGACCTTGACTCGGTCTACTATTCGACGGCCAGAATCGCTTTCTAGAACGATCTTAAGATGCGGATCTTCATTAGTCACTCGCCGGGCCATTCCCTCATCCTGTAGGTATAATTCCTCAAAGAAACTCATGTCAATCGCTTACGTGTAGGATCACCAGTATAATGTCTCAAAACAGATACATGAAAAAACATTGTGCATACACCTCAAAGAATCGTGCAAGGCTAGTAGATAGGCCACAAGCCCCTTCCTATCCACAATCGCGAAAGGTCCCAAAAACCTAGGAGAGAGTTTATCTCCTTCCAAACTTGATCGAACTCTTTATGCAGCTTCTTAACTGCAAAGACTCGATCGCCAACCCTGACTAACCATTTGCCGATTTGCAGCGACATCGTGAATCCTTTCCGGCTTCATCCCCAAGGCTTTAATTCTTCGTCTTATCATTTGCATTTGTTCTTCCATTTCGATCACTGGGTCCCATTAGGACCTCCGTCCTCAATATGATCCTAACTCAAAGCCGTCCGACATGGTCGCCCAGAATAAACTCGAAGGTTTCATCTTTAATGGTGCTCAACCGTTGTTGTAAGCGGACTCTACGAGAGGCAAGAATTCTTCCCAATGCTTTGTTAGTCCATATCATGTAACAGCGCTAACATGTCTCCGGGTTTGGTTATCTGCTTATGGTCCATTAGTCCGGGTGATAATGCAGCATCTAAATTTAAGTTGGGTCTTGGCCTCTAAAACTCATCCAAAATCGACTAGTAAACACCGATCTTTGATCTATAACCCTCTTAGGTATGCCATGTAGCCTCACAATCTCACCCATGAAAACTCTCGCTATGTCGTCTCCGATACATCGTATCGCATGGGAATAAAGGAGCACTTTCACTGATTTTCTACCACCACGTAAAATCGAAGTCATGTAACTGCGGTCACAAAGGCACCCATCAATAAAATCCATCAAATGACTCCTCCCATTTCGATTCCTGAATGGCATGGTTGTAGAATCCCTCCTAGGTGTCTAAGTGTTCAGCTTTTACCCGCTAACACTCTGCATTAATCAGCCATAGTTGACTATGTCGGCCTTCATTCCATTCCGTATGAAGGGTTTATGGTCTTCCTCATCTGCAGACTCCCTGCATTGGCAACTTTCTTATGAGCCCGCCGTGATCAACATCCTCAACTCGCTGCTTGGAGGTAATGTAAACGAATTCGTCCCCACAACCCATCACTATCAAATGAAACTTCATAATCGCGTGGCAGGTATCATGGTGTTTTGTCCGATAAACCTCTCAACCTCTTTGTACTAACTATCATCATCGTATCAGAAGTGAGAATCTTTCTCTAATGTGATTCACCGAAGAGGTAACACTGAAAGATGCATGGCCTCCGACTAAAAGCATCCACCACTGGTTCCTTGTATGTGTTGATCTCAAAGTCGTGATTTCGCTAAGAAATTCGGACGCTTTCAACGCTACCGCCGCTCGTAGCTGGCGGAAATGTGTTGTAGTCCATAATGATCAATATTTAATTCAAATTTTTCCCAACAATGTAGTGTCTCCAAACCTCAAGGTATATACAATGGCTAATAACTCCAAATCGTAAGGCCGTGGTAGCGTTCTCTACCTCATGCCTTCAATTTCCTCTCAAATGTAAGTAATCACTGTCCTACCTTTGCATCAAGACTCCACTCCAAACCTTCCTTAGCTGCATACTCAAAGAAGTCTACCCATGTCAGTAACCCTAGCCCACGCGGGTCAACAACTTCTTAAGCTCTCAATGCTTCCACAAGATGTCCAAAATAAACTTATTGTTTTGCAATTCCGTATTCGACTGTCATCTCTAAACTTCGACAAACCACGATGCATCCCGCTTAAACCCATAAACTATGCATTTCGTGACATCTGCTAAGCCGCACCATTCCATACAGTTCAACCTTTGTTGGATCCACACCAATACCTTCACCGAGATGATATTTCGCCCTAAGTAGTGAATCCTCAATTGATAAAGAGACGAATCTCCTATACATGAAATTTCTTTGTGAACATCAGAGTACCAAGCACAAGTGTCATTGCGATCCCTCTTTCGGTCCTAGAGTAGATCAAACATCGCCACGAATACTGGCAACGTCTGGCAATCAATGGAACACCCCATTCATCAAAATCATAAATACCCCCGAAGCCGTCGAGATTCCAAACGTAAAATAAAGAAAAACTCATAATGTCCAAACCCCATATTAAAGGCGGTCTGATGTCATCCTCCTTATTCAAGAATCAAGGGTACCTCGACGCAAATCGGATCTGGGAGAACAATCGTCACAATTTCATTTGATCGGGTCGTGATCATCAATTCTTGGTAAGGATATTGACTTCGATGGTAGCCTTTTCGATGGTGGTAGTCAATGCAAAGCTCCACCATCCATCCTTCCTTTCCTCTTCCGAGTGAAAATAATAGGTGCATCAGCCACGACACACTAGGGACGACGCCCTGTGGCCAAAGAACTCCTTCGGGCCATTTCAACTCTTTGGTAAACTCGGGTCAACCGTAAGGCATTCTTGCTATCGCTTCGGTCCCCGATATTATGGTAAACTCCACCTCTCTTCAGCCGCATCCAGAACCTCTGGAAGTATGTCCGAAAAATCCTTCACCACTACAAGGTATTCTATACCTTCCACTACTCCTTTCTCATTTAACACAACGATCTCATAAAGCTTACATCCCTTATGCATACTCTTCCTCAGAATCAGAAGGAAGCGGATTAACCCTCGTGGATACCCTGGTTCCTACTATCACGCGTCTCTGTCGTTCATCATCGATCAAGCTCAACCGGTTTATCTTACAGTTGAGTATCGCATCACGCGACCTAGTCCAATCCATACCAATCATGACTTCATAAGATCCTAAGATCATGATGTATAGTTTGGCCCTTGTGACAAACTCTCCTGTGTTAAAGTATAGCCTGTAAATTTTCCTCCAACCTTTGTTTGGCTCCCAAAGATTCTACAGTTAAACTCATTCCGTTGACCGCTTTTTACCTTAATCCACAGACCAAATGAAACTCTGCAGCAAGCAACTGGTCTATCAAAATAATTAAGGGTCCGTCATTAATACCTTTCGCCTCGAGCACAATGACCGGTGTGTTGTGCCCTCGGGTGTGGTTATTCATCACGACGAATCCAATGGGCCTTTGGATCTCATCTCCACCGTAGTGGGTCTGGCCGATTTGGACACTCTTAGTCCCTCTCCATAGATAGTCGACCGGTGTGGCTCCCCACACCTCCAACACCCTCTTCGCCCGTAGTCCCCGGCACCGAAGTAGAAGACAATGGCCCATCGACCTGGAACTCGGTCCGGTTTCACCGAATAGGCCTAAATCAAGCACCGGTCATAGCGATAAGCGAGCAGCACGCCGTGGTCCCCCTGTAGGTGCTGTCCATCAATAGGCCAGTCACGGTGGTGTGGTGTGTAAGTGGATCCCTCCTCGAAACCACCTATATCCCAAGTATGTTCTTCTAGTGTCCTGCGTTCCGCATGAACCCTACCCCACTGTCTCTCGGCCGGAGTCCCACTCTAACCCCACCGAGATCCTCCTCCGCTATGCGAGGGGTCTTCTAGATGACATTACGCAAGGTTTGAGGCATCAAATCCTAACCTTTGCACACACACATGTCGGCTGCTAAGGCCAAACACGAACCTGTTGACCTTAAGTTTTTCAGAAAGCAGGTGTGGAGCATACCAGAGTACCTCCATAAAACGTGCCTCGTATTCTCGAAAGCACACCGCATTTCCACCTCCCCACAGAAAGCTGCTGCTGAACTCAGCTCCACCAAGCCCTTCACTGAATTCCTCCAAAGATAATTCTCGAATCGCTCTCTATCAGCTCCTATGACACGCCTTTTGACGACCATGTTCAATTGTGGGATGAGCATCTTCCACCATAGAAGAGTGCTCCTTTTCAATTGAAGCACCACCATCCATACCTTCATGTTGGATGGCATCTCAAGTGCTGGGCACATCGCCTATATTCTCCAACTATACCCCTCACAAGCCATCCTGCACCAAAGAACTCGTGAAATTTAACCTTCTCAAGTTCATGGTGAATGCTACCCGTAATGAATTCGAAGGTAACGTGCAGGTAGAACTCTCAAAAGCCTGCACTGCCTGCCTCATCCCGTCCAATCGGGTTGACTGCCTCGGCTATGTGTCAAAAGACCTTCATCATCTCGGCTCATGTCTCCCACCGCTTATCTCAAGCCTCGCCCGAACCCGCCGCCTCCCCCGGGGTTAGACTCTCATGTATACAAGCAATGGAGGCGCTGCTCTCCCCTAGCACACCATAGGTCTCTAATGCAGGTCCCTAACCATGAGATTGCCCAGCATGGCAACAACTCGATTAGCAATAGTATAATCAAATCAAATCATGTCAATGAAGCCAGAGGGAATCCCAGTAAGTCGGGTTGAACCGGGCTAGCTCCCATACCATATATATGTAACGGCCTCCTGCTCTCACAATGGTACCAAACCCTACATTGCAAGTGGAATTTAAAAAAGTGTGTGCGCTGCTGCATAAGGGAAACAAACATATCTAACTCTACTTTGCTACCTCGATTTAACAATTAACAAGATGCAACCAAAATGATCACAACAAGAAGACATATAGCATGCCATTAAATATGTAACCCTGTAAGCATTAAACACATAATGGTGATATGTACAAGACGTAATATAGATGGTAGAAGAATCCATAGTAGTAGATTGTACTACTTCCGATGTGAAAGTAGGTGTTTAATCTTTTAGTTCTTTCTCTAGAGAGAGAATGTCGATAGGCTCCTGCTGATCAAGAAGAAACCATTACCCTCTCAAGGCTTTAGGCTCGAGGGTGGGAACTCGCCTTTAAAGAGCCCTACATCGGAGGCACGGACCTTAGAGGTGTAAGTTAAAGAGTGGAAACCCCGCCTTTGGGGCAAGGGCTCCTAAGACTCTTTGATATGGAACCTGGATTCTTTACAATGTAAAATAATCAATAATGTAGACGGCATACGTAGGGCACTAGCTTTTATCGATCGAAGACCGGATATCATACAACTCCGAGTCATAATTCCAATTATGGTACTAACCTTGAAATTAACCAGACCCTAAACGCCATCATAGAAATAAACAACAACTTTATTAACCCAAAATTTAATGTACCTCTAAGCCATTAGAATAATCACCCTCATGTATGGAACCCACGATAAGGGTGCTCCATTGTAATTCATGGAAACCCAATACGCAATGAAAACAAAAGCCAATTGAGCAATAGGAACTCATGAAGAAAAGCCAGAACCACATGGGTACAACTTCAATTGAAATGTCATGGAACTCTTCTAAATACATTTAGTAACTTCTTAAGTTCAATATCATTTAAGTCAAGAATCATTTAATCTATTTATCTCCACTGCCCATGCACCGGGCTTCAACTCCTAGTAGCTTGCTGCATTTTGAGGAAATGAGCCATTTTTACTTAAGTGAAAAATTAAGGATTAAATACCAAAATCCATTAAATAAATAAGGGAGTAAGAGCTACATTATACATCCATTAAAACTAATTACAATGATAACGCCTACTAACCATAAGCAAGGTTTAAACATCAAACACATCTTATATCACACTAAAACCTGCGAAATTCCAATTTCAATACATCTATGTGCTATCAAAGAACCGTAAAGCCACACTACCCCTTTCCATACATGATAACCATATTACCCAAAATTCCTCTTCCCACACCGATGTCAAGAATAATCATTCATTATTATACATAAAGGCACTTTACGGTTCTAATTTAATAATCATTGTAAACTTAACATTCTAAATAATTATTATAACTTTATTGTTCTAATTGATCATTATAAACTTAGCATTCCAAATAATCACTCTGATTTAATAAACATTGCAATCATTATTGTTCTAAATTAGTAATCATTATAAACTTATAATAATCTATCGTTATAATAAAGACACTTTATTGTTCTTCCTGGTGCAAGAAAAATTCCAATAGATGTTCATCAAATATGGATCTAGAAATCTGTATGCTGCATTTCAACCAAGGTGGCCTGGAAACCGTTTAACCCTCAATGCCACCGCGAAGTCATTATCGAGGAGGCGTATCAGGACTAGAAGGGACGTAATATACCATATGGAACCCCAGGTGCTAATACCAAATATGAAGATGTTGATAAACAAAAATTTAAAGGACTTCCCGCAATCCAAATCATGAAAAGGAAAGCACGTTGGTTTTCATTAACAAGATAACACTGCAGGCAGTTCACGGGTCGAGGCACACTGAGACGTATGTGACGCAAAGGGAAAGGTCCATTATCTAGTGATTGTTTTTATGTTTGGTACAGACTTAGCCTAACCTATTTGTTTTCCTGCGTAGGTAAAGGCAAGCAGACAAGGAAGGTAATTTATGAGATCAATTAAAACAAAAAATTAATAATAAATTGCCATCATTCCCAAGTAAAAATCTCGATAGTATCCATTAGTTTCCAAACATAAATGAGCGAATTCTAGGCCCAGCAAAAGCGTCGATCAATGAAAGACAATCTTCTCCTTTACAGAAGAACATCCTACAGGAAAGAGGGGCACTTTCGTACAAAATATGTGTCAACAGAGAAAAAAAAAATTTTGGCCTCGTACTTTGGTGTTGGAATCGGATTACTATCCCTTCATCATCCTCGAGGTGGGACCTTGGTTTCAAAGTAAAGGTTTTTCAATCATTAAATCATTGTGATAATCACACCGCAACATATCGCTACCAAAATCCACAAAACAAGGGTTTCTTTTAAATTAAAGGCTCTCAACCAAGCCATAGCTACACGAGCGCCACCGAAAACAATAGAGAGCTACCGAAATTTGAATAGGCAGGAGTGCGGGGCAGAGAACGCACTACCTTCGAATTCAAGGTAGCCCGCCGGAATGGTCACAACGGCAGAAAAGACAAGTTACGAGGGAAAACAGACACACGGTCACAACAACGATTGCAATTTGAAGCCTGGTCGCAACTCATATGACTGATAAGCATGCTGACTTCATTTATATCCTCA
>SNQJ01S0014618.1:36824-72067 GCA_010110895.2 Picea sitchensis
TGCCCTGGAGACTCTGAAGTTGAAGGATTGTGCGTGGGGGGGGGCAACTGAATTATTGCCTCAACCTTGAGAGGATTGACCATGATCCCTGTTGTTGACACTATGAAACCTAACAATCGTCCTGATGTTACACAAAAGTTGAACTTGTTTGGGTTCAAGTGAATCTGGAAGTAGTGATAACACTCAAAGATGATTCATAGGTGTGTGGGATGATCCATTCTCTTGCGAGATCGAGATGCTAAATCATCTAAATAGGCCTTGACTATATGGTTAAGGTCATGGAAAGAAAAATACATGGCCCGCTGAAAGGTGGCTCCAACATTTTTGAGACAAAAAGGCATCTTACAATACCCAAATGTACGCCATGGACAGATGAATGTCGTTTTGTGTTGGTCTTCGTGTTTGATTTGTATTTGATTGTATCCTAAAAAATCGTCCATGAAAGAGAAGGCCTCGCAACCTGCACATTCATCAATGACATGGTCGATGAAAGGTGTGGGAAAATTATCTTTGGGATAGGCCTTGTTCAAATCAAGGAAGTTGGTACATACATGAATCATGCCTTGTTTTTTATTGACCGACACGGGGTTTGACACCCATTGGGTCAAATGGATAGGATAGATAAAACCATCTTTTAGCAATTTATCAACCTCAACCTTAATGGTTGTTGCCTTCTTGGGGTTAACTAGATGAAGCTTCTACTGGACAGGCTTGGCATCTGGATACGTTGTGATTTCATGTTCAAATATTTTTGGATCGATGCCTGGCATTTCCTCGTAAGACCAGGAAAGAATGTCGTGGAATTATTCAAAAAGATCAGTGTAGATTTGAATCTCTCCGGGGGAGCATTCAGCTCCGACAAAGACATTTTCCAAGATGCCAGGATTTCAGGAGATATTGATCGGTAAGGTTTCAGTGATAGTTGCCATATTACCCTCAGCATAAACCTCGTGTGTAGCTAAGGGATTAATAGGACAAGACTGATCTCCCATCATAGTCACGGTGAATTCTCCCGCTTCAATTCAGCCTAACTCTAGGAGGAAATATGATCTGTGATGAAGATATTCCCAAGGTTTGTCCGGACTAGTCATTACTTCAATTATTGCTTCATCAAAGGGCAATACTAAGTCTAATGAATTGGTGTGAGCGAGAGAACCCTGAGCTGAAATAGGCTCTAGAAGTGGATCGAACTCTTATGCAGGAGTTGGATCAGTGTCGGCTGAAGTTTGCTAGACTAAAGAGTACGCTACTTCAGCTGCGGACAAGGGAATGGACATGTCTGGGTTCCCTATCCCATCCATCGTGGCCAATGGGGAAGGAAGTATCCACGGATTGTCGAAGTAAGTCGTGCAGAATGAAAAAACTTGGAAAATATCAACCTTATGGTGATTGGATATAAACTTGATATCGCCTTGAGGGGGAAGGTAATCGAAGGTACCCATAAAATATGGGCACAAACCAACCCCTACATTGACGACACCTGGTTGAGGATTATCGATCATCGGGACCATGGATGCCCCCAATGAAGGGTCACTATCTGGCCCTCGTGTGGAAACAAAACCCAAAAAACTGTAGCAACCACAACTTGCATGGCATAAGTCCAACTCTTTCCTAACAAAATATTATAGTCAAGGGGAGCATCAACTACCTCTACTTCAACACACACAGTCTTCCCTCCTAACTGCACAGGGAAAGAAGGAACAATACCATGTGGTCAGAACGAACAACCATTGAAAGCGGTGAGGAGAGTAGGTGATGGAGACAAAATGGGCTGGCCAATGACCTTCCAACATGCCAACGACATAACGCATGTCGAGGTGCCCTCATCAACCACCATGTGGAAGATATTCCAAGTAAAAGTGTTCATGGGATAAGCCACTACTATCTGAAACTCTACATGGTAAGGTAGACGAGGTTTTAAGTCAGTTGTATCCAGCATGATTGTACCTGGATTACAAGTCTCGATAGATCCTAAAGCGGTTAACAAGGCTTTCCTTTGAGAAGGGCAGCTTTGGAGGACTTCCAAAGCGGACATCGCACAAGGGGTTTGTGATAAAGCTTCCACCACAGAGTAGTTCTGGGCGGCCCTTGCGTTTGGGTTATGAGAAGCTTTTTTGAATGTGCCTTTGGGAATGAGTGTCATTGTTTCTCCCAACGTCTTCTCAATCTGTAGAGGAAGAGATGGGAGTTCAACTTCTTTACCCTTCTCAGAAGTTCTTGGTTTACTATAGTCATGCACTCTAGTCAATATTAAAGCGTCACCCCTCACCATATATACGTTCGCGGATGTGGGGTTGCTCACAAGAAGAGAGGGTCCTTGGCTGCCCCCTTTCGTGCTTGCAAAGGCCTGTGTTAGATTTTTCCCATGTTGGAATAGATTGGTTAACATAGCAGGTTGTTGTTGTGTCACAAACTTTTGGGCCTCTGCAAGTTGTGGACAAAGTTGGGTTGGGTGATCCTCCGCACACAAGTTTCATGGATACCTCGCCTTCCGTTTCTCAGTATTTCCCCCGCCAACATTATCAGTGAGTTTCTTATCCCCCTTACCCTTCTTTCGTTGTTTTTTCTTTCCTTCAGGCTGCTGGGTGGCCTTTGGATTAGTCGATTTCACTGTGTGTACATCTGATGTTTTGGTAGGGGGAGCAGCCAAAGCAGTAGTTTGGTTGGCCGCTGTGCATTGTATAAACAATTGTTTTAACTAAGTCGTTAGTTGCTCAACGGGCTTTTTTTGTGTTGAACCGACAATACCATCGGCATGTGGTCTAGCTCTCTTTCTGGTTTTATCAAGTATTGAGCGTGGTGCATCTGGAAAGATCTCGTATAATAAACCGGACTTAGAATATATTAGCTCAAGTTGTTGAGCTCTCATGATGGCGTCTTCTTCGAAAAATACTCCCGATGTTGTGACATCCTTGGACAACTGTGGGACCAAAGACTTAAGAAACCACTCGAGCAGGAATGTTGGTGGGACTGGTACCTTAATTAAATTCTTTCTGTGTCTCCATTCTCGAATGTGATCAGAGATATGGTCCACTTTAGTTTGTGAGAAATTGGCCAGCAATTCAGTGCCAGTGTCGTATCTCACAATCAATTGGAAATGGTTTAGGAAAGCCATCGCTAGTTCATTGAAAGAAGAGTATCTTGAGTTGTCGAGCTCAATGTACCATTTCACAACACTCCCAATGAGAGTATGTTGAAACAATCACAACTATATGGAATTGTCTTTCAACAAGTTAGATGAGCACCAAATATGGAAGGTAGTCACATGATCTCCTGGATCTTCGTTAGGCTTGGCTTCGAACTTTGGGATGTCCGAAGGAAACTTTGTCAGCATAAGAGGCCAATGCAGATTGTGAAAAATAGGGTCATTCAACAACCTTGTCAAGTATGGAAAATGTAAGGTTGCCAGGAAGGGTATTTTGGGTTGTTGGTGATAACCTGGGAAAAAGGGGCCTGGAGTTTGACTGGCACCAGGTTTCCAAGAAACATTCAGCTACTTGCCTAGATTCTAGTAGAAACCATGGCCATGGTGAGCATATGGATTTTGCGTGTGAGGAGACATCATTGGCAGATTTCTGAAATAGGACATAGATGGTTGGGCATCCATTACATTCGAAGGACTTTGGGAAGGATTGCTCCATGTCGGTCGTGTGGGGATAGGCATAGTGCTTTTTCTGGCGTTCCATTGATTATGAAAATAATTATCCTAGATTGACATTCCTGACGAGGGAACTGGTCCCTGCCAAGAATTCCAAGGCCCTGCTACAGAAGAAGTTCCTGGGTGTGCCCCCTGTGCAGGAATAATACCCTGTTAAGAATTCCAAGGCCCTGCTGCAGAAGAAGTTCCTTGGTGTGCCCCCTGTGTAGGAATAATACCCTGCATAGGAATAGGTTGTCCAAGATTGGGGTTTCCCCCAGTTGGGAAAGTAGCTGATGAGAAGGCATTGTTACCAAATGCACTGAACAAAGAAAATGGTATCGAACCTACCGACATATTATGTGAAGGTGGTCCTTGACTCCTGGCTCCAAGTAAACTATGGTGTGCAGGTTGCCCGATGGTTTGCTGATGCGAGCCACCAAGTGAAGGGGACTAAAGAGGTATATGACCTCCCCCGTAAAGGAAAGCATTAAAAGGAGCAGGAGTTCCACCCATGTGACCTTGCAGAGGAGTGTTAGAGCTCCCTGCCCCCAGACCTGAAGTCTGTGAAGTGGAGTAGGACAATACATGACTTGGACTTGAACTAGGCATCTCGTATGAGAACGAAGGGCCTGCGCACTTGGTGTGAAAGGGGTTGTGGTTGCCACCAAAGACGGGATCAGACCACTGTGTGATGTAGAGGCGGTCGATACCATGGTGGCTTGGACCAGTGATGGTGGGTTAGGAGGTGGAAAATCTCCTGTGGTGACAACCGTAGTGGGAATTAATGAATTCCTATAAGGAGTAACAACATTTGTTTCCATTGCTGCGTACGACACTGTTTAGCACTCGTAAGGATGAATCGATACGATGGTGGGTGCCAAAAGATCATTGGTGTAAGTTTCAACTAGGCCAAAATCTTGTGCTCCAAGGTCTAAGATGGTCGATTCCTCTGGATGTTGGTCGGGCACAATTTCTTATGACCTGGTTGCTTCAAAAGACCCTTGTTGGTCTAGCTTTCGCCTTAGTGGTGGCGAGGGTGGCTCCAGTGTAACCAGTTGTAGGCCAAGAAGCCTTCATGACCGGAAGAGCTCATGATTCTCCACTGTGTGAGAAGATCAAAGACACTCTAGGGTAGTCTAAACGTTCAAAAGTAACACACACTAAAAACGTCCCTATAAGATAAGACAGGCAAACACTAAATTAATTGGAAGAACAGTTACAACAACCAACACTAGAGCAACTTACTGGTGCAAGTCCAACTCAAAAACAGAATCACCCTCCAGGTATACTCTGCAAAGTGTGGCCCAATGTTTGTCCTAGGTACCATAGTATACCCCCACAGTCACCTGTGTATGTCCCTAAAAAAGATAGGCAACTAGGTTGCCAACGCGCGAACAGTCACCAGGTGGGTACAGTCGAAAGTTGGGTAGACCACAATGAGCAGGGTATCGAGTCCAAAACCTGTCAAGGGTATCAAAAGCAAGTGGTCTGGAAGACAAATGAGGACCTCGAACAGATTTGAGACCCACAAAGCCCCATGGAAAATGCAATCGCTGGAATCCCAAAACAAGCCCTCTATATGTGTTCTCCACTATGATTGGTCCAACTTTGGAGGGGTTATCTCCGCTACCTTTCTGCACGCGACCTCGTGTTTATCCCCTGTGTTATAGGGGGGTCCTAGATAACTTTCACAATACTGGACTTGGACACTCCCTAACTCAAACTCCAATGTTTGATTTTAATGGCCTTGAAGAGTTTCCTCTCCAACCTAATCCAAGGCCCTAATACTGAACTAGTTGGTTAACCCTACAAACATAAAAGTTTAATAAATTTTAGATTTAGCGTTAATTTTATGGATTGTCTTATGTCAAGGGGTATGAAGGTGAAATTAATTATGTTTGAAAGACTAAAGTAAAAAATGAATAGAAAGTTGGAAACAAAAATTTCACTTAACGCAAATTTTCAACTACTTTTCAATTTTTTTTATTTTTTATTTTTCTAAGATATTTTGAATTAGAAAACTTAAAGAAGTATTTCACTCGACTATGAGATACTTATGATCTAAGTAAACTATCAAGAACTTAAGAAAACAAAGATTTTTCCCTGGCTACTAATGCAAAATCACACTTTTCAACCAAACAAGAAAATGAAAGAGATATTTTTATTTATTTAAATGCTAATAAAGAAAAAAGAAAAAATACCAAGAAGCCAAAAACCAAGAAAACATGTCTGGCCTAATCACAGATTGCAAAGACTCACTTCAAGAAATCACACACTAGCAACTTAAAAAAAGACTCTCACACTTGTCAAAAAACCCTAAAGAATTTTTATTTTTTTATTTTTTATTTTTTATGACAACTTTTAAATGAGAAAAAGCAAGCTAAGGCTAAGATAAATCCTAATCTACTGACTGCTAAGACAGAGATTCAAAAACCTGATAGGTATAACTCTCGTCAAGGGAAAGGATGACTGCCTTACCCTCAATAAAAACTATCCTGCACAAGCACACTACTGACAATCCAACAGCAAGCATCTGCACACGAGTTGTGTAAATCCAGAGGGCGTGTACACGCGTGATGGCCTTATACAGGTCATGTGTATCTCTAAAACTTTGAAACAAAATAAAAACAGACAATCCAAACCAGGAAGAGACCACTGATATTGAGAAACAAGATCTCTTGAAGGATTAGACACTCTCTTTAACATAAACAAGGAAAACAATGCAAGAAAAAAATTCGTAAAACAAACCAATCTGAGATAAGACTGCAAACAACCAAGACTTAGACATAGTTCCAAAAAACACCTGAAATTGACTAATTCTAATAGGGAAGAGGATGACTGCCTCAAACATTTTCTGGAATCTACACGCTACTGTTACTTCTTCAGCTAGCGTTTACACGTGGGTTGTAAGAGAGTAGGGCATGGGTACATGCATGCAGACCTTATGCAGGCCGCGTGTACCTCTGTGGGTCTCGAAAAAACACAGTCAAGAAAATAATAGAGATAGCTGGTATGGAAGACCATACTCTCTGCTAGCTCAGACTTTGCAGAAACTTCAAAAAACATGCAAGAAAACGAGTCTTTTAAAACTACCCAAAAATACTCCTAGGAACCCTAGAGACTTCCCCAGTATGGTCGCCAATTCTGTTGTGGTGGGAAATCCCCCTACATACTAGAAAATAGGGTTATATTATGCATGCAGATATGACCAAAAGAAACCTACTTTCTACCTTCATCCCCAGACCTAATCCCCATTTATTTTCAGAAAATACATGATTAGACCAACATACCCTATTTCGGATGTTCGATGTCGATCCTTCTTCTCGCTTGATCACTTGTTGGCAGCTATCCTCTCAATATTGACCTGCGTACAAAACAAGCAACAAACTACACATGCATTTTACCTATAGACTAATGGGTTAGAGATTCAAACATATATTTACTGAACTATGAACAACTCATATAGTGGGATGGGAAAATCATTTATTTATTATTAACTTTAATGAATCAACTTACAATGTCGAGACCGACCACTGCTCTGCGAATCCTGATCCTGGGCTCCTCTTCAAATGTCCTCCAACTTATTTTCTTTGTATCTCTTCTTTCACAAGGATGGCTAAAGGGTTGGGACAATGGGAATGTGCAATTGGGTAGAGTTTCTTTACTCGTATTCTCCTCCTTCAAATGGGACCCCTAACCCTTCTTTTATAGGCTAGAAGAAGCTAGGTATTTGGACGAACCCTCGGCCATGCATGGTCGGGAGTTTCAGTTAACTCACCCAAAGCTGTGTGTTCCATTGGCAACTTTCCTTTTTTTATGCTTTTGTCGGTCCACGCGGGCTGTTTTAGGTCATATAGCATGTATATGCATGCAATAATGGAGTAGGGCACATGGGCCCTTATAAAAGAGATTTTTTAAAGAGTTKTTCAGCAGTGCTTTGGAAAAKAAAGGATCTGAGATGGCCTAATGCCAGGTAAGCATGTATGGTGAAAATTAGGGTTATAACACCAACCTCCAAGATAGATTTCTCTCAGATATGAGTGTCAAATCGTGTTGGGGGTCGGACTAGAAGTGGTTGAGAGGCCAACAAGATTCATAAATGCGTCATTCATAGAAGTGCACAACTTTTCTCGTAGACAGGCATGCATCTTGCACACAGTGCGCACTGAGGCCTGTGTCAGACTACGCACTGTGCGCGCACTCCCTTTGGTGAATTTGCACACTTTGATTTTTGAACCAAGTATATATATTTTTTCTGCTTTGATGGATTTTTGTGTTGTAGGTGAACTAATTGTTGTTGGTATTGATGTCTTTCTTCAACCAATGTTTGTAATGCTGCAGATGATTTTTCAGTGATAACACAAGGTCCTTTCAAACGGCATACAACAATACTCCTTTCTTGAAGTGCACTTGTTTGATTCCACGTATAGATTTGAACTACATCACCTTATTCATGAATTATTAGCTATAGTGTTTCTTCCAAAAAAGAAGTTTTTGTTTCAAGTATTGAAGATCTGTTTTCATTTACTTGCAAGTGATATTCTATTAGGTTTTGTTTGTGATGGTTTTCTAAACTATAGCTTGTCAAGATGGGAATAATTTCCAGAGTAGAACCCGGTGTCAAACTTATTGAAGATGAGGAAGATTATTTTCCAACTTTTGAAAGGGTTGGTTGGTTAAAATTTCTGTGCATGTTTAATGGTTACAACACATAGGTCACCAAATCTTTCGCACGAACTTTCAATGGTGAACGTGCTAAAATTTTGGATATAGAATTACAACTAGATGAAGAAGTAATAACCAAAGTGACTAATTTTCCATTAAAAGGGGAATGTTGCTCTAAAACCAGAAGGTTGAAGGATATGCCTTGGTATGAAATCATGGTTTCTCCAGAATGAAAATATGATTACAAAGGCATGCCCATATCCTCAATTAAAGAAAAATGACATTTTTTGTTAGTATTTATTAAGGGATTTATCACTTATGAGGGCAGATATAGCCTTTTATTTATTTATAACTTTCGACTTTTAATGGTCTTCATGGATTATGAATTGAACATGCCAGTTTCTTGCTTAAAATTCTATCTAAAATGACACATTTTTATCAGAGAAAGAATTTCAGTTAAGAAAGAAATGTATTTCATCCCAGTTTAGTGAAAATTATGATTGAATTTTAGTTAAAATAGAATGGTGATTCTTGGGAAAAGTTTGTGAAAATAAATCACTTTCATGTAAATTATGAGGCAGGTTTATAGTCTCACTTTTCTGAGGTTGAAACCCGATATCATGTAGAAGATATTGTTCTTCCTTACCCTCATGTTTTCCATCCTCAGCAAAACAACGCGAGGGTTACTCGCAGTCAAATTGTCAATTTTAGCTTTAATCCAGAATCGTGTTTTTTCAGTGAAGCACCTTAGTTTTCTTGCAAATCTTCCAATCAAACCATAGTATCCTCACTTTCATTTGAATGTGACCCACCTATGACCACAAAGAATGATGAGTCCATTAGTATAGTTGATTTTATGAGCAAAATGAAAGGAAGGAAAATATCAATAATGGTTCGAAATAAGTCTAGGAAAACTTCAAAATTTAGTTCTCCTATCCAAGTTGAGGATGAAGAATTGATTACAAATTAGGAAGTTTCTTCCCCAAAACATGTTTCTTCGAAGTAACCAATTGAAAACCCTGCTAAAGAAAAAGAAAAGGAAAGAATTGAAACCGATCCCAATCTGGAGGTTTCCTTTTGGAAGGACAAATATTATACAATGGTTCCAGTGTTATAGGCTAATATAATTCATTTGGAATTAGAAAATCAACTTCTTATATCCAAAAATAAAGATTTGATCGATAGCCAAAGAAGATAGGTTTCAGGTTCTAAACAAGATAAAAAAAAGAAGAGGTTGTTTTAACATTAACTCACTAGGAGTTAATATTTTCATTAATTCAGAATTCAGGACCATTCCAAGTAACACTCACTGATAAAAAATAATTAGTTATTGGTATGAGTTTAACATTTTTTTAGTTTAGTTTTCATTTTCATTAATTTTTGTTAATAAAAGAGTAGCTACAGAATTTCAAATTTTGTAGCAGCTCTAATTTTTGTTTTTATGTTTTTTCTTTTGTTTTACAGGTGTAAAAAGAATGTCCTGGAAAATACAGGAAATCACAAAATTAGTTTCCAGATAGAATTCTAAAATCGAACAGTTCGTAGTTTTTATTTTCATGTACTTAGTTAATTTAGTTTGCGGAATTAAACAATTTTATTATTTTCCCATTCTAAATGAATAATTGTTTATGGTTATGGAAGTTAATTTCCGTTTTTGAATTCCTTCAATATAAACAATGGAGGAAAAACAAATTGGGAGGAGTTTTAGTTTTTTGAAAGAGAACAAAGAGTATGCACTATTGTACAAGTTTTTGTTTTGATACATTATTCTGAATCTCTTTGTGACTTTGAATATTAATACGAGCAATCAATATTTGGTTCTATTACTAATATTCAAGTGTTCATTTTTGAAATCAAAGTTTTAATTAATTATGGCTAATAAATTAAATCAATTTCAATTTTATTTAACACATTATTTCATTGATTAATATGTATATGAGTTACTGTTGGGATTATAAGTTTGTGCTAATTATTTAAATAGGTTTATTAATTCATTTCCAGTTGATATAATCAAACATTTGTTTTGAAAATCTATATTTTTAGAACATTGTTTATTTTACTTAGATTCATATACTATTTGAATTTGGGTTTGAACATTATATTTTCTTCTTAAGTTTTATTCACTTTAGCTCGTTTCTTTTACTTTAATTATTAATACTTTTCACTCTTTAGGAGAAAACAAAATCCTATTTCATAGAGGTAACTTTTATGATAACTAGAATTAATCTCTCTCGTGTAGATCGTTCAAAATTTGTATATATTTATATTTCAGTTTGTTAATCAATAAAAGATACAATATATTCAATTGATTAGAAGGCGTATATATTTTGAATTTGGTTTTTTGTATTTTAGGATAGTTATAGGTAACTTGACCTAAACTAGTCAGAATCGCCATATACAACATATAAGGGTTTAATTGGGACCATGACTAGGTGAATTCCTAAATGTTGGACATGGTCATATTTGACTATCAACACATTCTTATTAACATGTTCATAAGAAATCAAGGAAAATAACCATTTTCATTTTCAATAGTGGAGTGAGACCACAAAGTCTGCCACTAATACTTTGTTTCATTGCATTATAAACAAGGGATTTGGCCTTGTGCACATATTGTAGTGGATTTTGAAGACCAGAGAGTCTTCCACTAATTCACATTGATGGAAATTATGTTGTGATGGGATTTGAAGCCATTTGTTTGTGAGAGGCATTATTGTTTTTCCTAGGCCTATTTATGCAATCATTGTAAACTTGACCATGAGTGTTTTAGAAACTCTTGGCAAGTATGATTCTTCTTTGAATCTTGCAAAATTGTGATCATATAATGTCAATTATAGATTTGCGTTGATGCAAGTGTTAGCATTGAAATCCTCATTCTGAAGAATATAGGTGAAGGAGAAGAAGGGTGTGGCCTTTCAGAAACATTTGTTATGCATATCAAGGAATCAACCACAAGTTTGCATTGATGGAAGTGTTTGCATCGACATCCTCATTTCGAGGTACAAAGGTGAAGGAGAAGAAGGGTCTGGCCTTTCAAATATATTTGCTATGCAGATCAAGGGGCGGGGAAGTGCATCATGGACTGTAGTACTCTTCCTATAAGCTGATTGTAGATATTCATGTTATAGTTCCTCTCTATACTTTTGGAGGACCAAAAGTGCTTTTTGTGNAATATAGGTGAAGGAGAAGAAGGGTGTGGCCTTTCAGAAACATTTGTTATGCATATCAAGGAATCAACCACAAGTTTGCATTGATGGAAGTGTTTGCATCGACATCCTCATTTCGAGGTACAAAGGTGAAGGAGAAGAAGGGTGTGGCCTTTCAAATATATTTGCTATGCAGATCAAGGGGCGGGGAAGTGCATCATGGACTGTAGTACTCTTCCTATAAGCTGATTGTAGATATTCATGTTATAGTTCCTCTCTATACTTTTGGAGGACCAAAAGTGCTTTTTGTGGGGAGGTATGATCTAGGAGGATCTCCACATGGAAAATTCCTATGCACACCATGGGATAAATCATTAAAAGCTTAATGCTAGGTGACAAAGCTTAAAATAAATGATTAACACTTAAAATGAGTATGAGAAACTCATGTATTAGTCATTCAATTAGGAAAAATGATTAATTCTTGAAGTGAGTTCGACAATCTAACATATTATTCATTTAATTATATAAATGGGAAATCAGTTTTGTGTGAGAATCCACCTCATAACTAATTTTCTATTCTCAAAGGGAGGTTAAGGGTCTCATGGAATTGGTTGAGAGTCTCATGAGTTGTTTGAGATTCTCTCTTAGTTTTTCCATTGAGTTTTTATGAGATCTTATTATTGTGGATCTTGTTTTGCCTCAAAAATCATGAGATCCTATTATTATGGATCTTGTGTTTCCTTAAAAATCATGAGATCCTATTATTGTGGATCTGGGGAGTTATTCTCTCTTGATTGGAAAAACTATTTAATTCCTTATGTGATCCTTTTGAGGGGGGTCTCTTTTAGGAGAGAAACATGAAATAATTCTTGTGGTTTGCAAGCCCCTTCATTGGGAGAGTTGATCCCCCTCCATGTGGAGGAATTTAGTCCTTTTGGTGTCTGAACAAATGTCACTTATGTGAGAGCCTTAATTTATTTGTGTAAGTTAATGTTGCTTAGGGTTTTAGCCCTGTAAGGAGCATGTGCCACATTTTGTGAGAAGGTTTCATCCCTTTGGGAAGGACAATGAAGCGATATGAATTTGTAAAAATGACCTTAATTAAGTGTCCTAGAACCAAATGAAGTTTGGTATCAGTGTCACCCGGTTCATATCAATTGGGTATCGGCTTAGGAATCTATGATGATCAACAAAATTATTGTTAAGGATATGGAAAATTAAGGAAATCATCTTGTTGGCATGAAGGGCCCCATGCCATCATGATTGATTTCTAAATTGTGTATGTAATGTATGTAAAGTATGGAGGTATCTTATTGTATAACAAAAATAATGAGACTCTCATAATACCTTTTCAACGTGGGATAAAAGACAAACAAATAAAGAACTTAAGGAGAGACGAACTAGGGAGAAGTTGAAGCATTGGGGATGCTTGACCTTCCAATTATCCTCCCAATTGATTCAACATTATATACCATGAATCCCTACAATGATAAAGAGGTTCTTTGGCTATCAATGATGTAGAGATCCTACCCAGATGTCATTGAGGAGCATAGACATGTACCTGAGATCATGTAACTTGCCCATTATTGAATAAATAAGACCCTGACCAAAGCCAAAAGAATGTTAGTTTTCCCATTTTGGTTTACATGGTAAATTGTGAGTTAATGTGTGGTGATTTATTTATGTTTGTGTTGTTTAGGAGTGGCTAATGTGTGAACTGTAACTTAATAGTTGTATTTGTTTCATTCAGTAAATAATTTTGTACCAGTTATTGTATACGCTTGTTTATATGAATATGGTCGTTATGGGTGTGTAAGATAGACTAATAGATATTTAACCATAGTCCTGCATTGATTTATGTGTTGGAAAATTGAAAACCATCATTCTCGAGATGTTGCAGATTACTTGGGGGTTTCTAATTTCTTTTTTGAGTCGTTGGGAATATTCTTGAATTGTTTGGCATTTTTTCCTTTTCCCATAAATCATAGAAGACATTTATATCGAAATTTGGGGCTGTCTGTGTGGTATTAAACCGCAATCCAAGACCTAATTGTGAGAAAGGAAATAATACACTAGATAATTGCAAGAGAGAGAGAGAGAGGAAAGAGAAAAAAATAATCAATCTTCACGTATAAGAGACTAAGAAACCAACTCTAATCTGTTATAGCAAGATTTGCATCACCATATGCAAATTTTCTCAAAAGGCCCTTTTCCATTTCCCTATGTATACTTGAAGTCCCTTTTTACAAATCCCAGAGATAAAAAAAAAATACGTTTTCCACATATATGCGCCCTAACTATTATACATCATGCATATATGCATGTTGCACCATTACAACCTGCGTAGATCGGGTTTTGTGCCCAAAATTAAAAAATAGTGTCGGGTTTCCATGTCACGTCACGAGATCCATGATCCTTGACCTTCCATATACTGAAAATGTTCTGACTTGACCCTTCAGTTCCATTTGAAGGCTATAAACGGGCCATATCCGAGCTATGGAAAAGAGAGAAGAATTCAATTTTGAGAGAAAAGTTACTCTGGATAAATTATTCACTTCATATTGAGTCTGCATCCCTTTGTCCTTTTAAGTCTGAACACATTGTTCAGCCCCAAAGCTCTTCCCTACTTGATTGAGAACCTCATTGTCTCTCTTGTATGAACTTTCCTTTGGTGGAGGATTGAAGTGGTGGAGGCCCAACTGGAAGGGACTTAGTTTCTTGGTTCTGAACCGTGCCGACATAGAAGTTTGTAATTCACTCACTTTTGTTGATTACATTTTAATAGAAATACTCTTTTCTCATCCAATTAATATATTGAAAATATTTGAATTGTTATTCCATGGGAATATTTGTTATGAATGTTGATGGATTATCCTATTGAATGTGCTAACTTTATATACTATCACCATATTCTTCCATTTCTTGGTTGTTGAGGACAAGTTGCAGGTGTATTGTTTTGAGTCAAGTGCTCAATGGTGGACTTCATTGAACGTCTAGACAAGGTAGGATCTTTATATTGTCTTGTTAGCATATTTGGTTATATACCATACCTAATATTAGAGTTTATTTCTGCATTAATTTTTGTCTGTTGGGGTTTACCCCTAGCCATAGAGATATTTTCCTCGTAACAAAATTGACGACCATACTGGGGATAGAATCTTCTTTTCGGGGTTTGAAGTGTTTTTCTCCTTTGATTTCTCTCATTTATAGTGAGTTTCTTATTGTCAGATTGCTTAACAACCTCTGTTCATTTTGAGTATGAGTTTCTTAGCCTTATCCTTAGCCTGGAATTGTTTTAACACATATACGCGATTTTTTACCTAACAACTGCATACATATGTGTCTTGTCCTTCTGCAAGAGGTGTATATACGTGTTTTTCTCCTGAACAATTGTGTACACCATCCTTTTCTGCTTGGTTGTTGAGTTTGATGTTTGTTGGGTAAGTTGTGATGGTTGTTGAGTCTTCTTGGGTTTCTGTTATGACTGTTAAGTTCCTGTAGAATGATAAGAAACCTTTCTTTGGTTGAATTTTTGGGTGGTAAATTTCTCATCATCCTTTTCATTGATTTTCCTTGCATATTGGGTTGGGTGTTTTCTTCTTGATATCATACTTGGTTTGTCCTTGTTTGCATACAATATAATCTTTATATCAAGCTGTTATTCATTCCTTGCATTTTCATTCTTTTATATTGAAAATACAAAAATATTAAGCATTTTGCATTGTTGGCATTTGATCTTTTGGGTCCTTATCATTGATCTTAATACATGTATAGAAAGATTGCATATTATTTGGAATTGCAGAACTAAATTGAAAATTGCATTTTGAAAATCTTATCATTTATTGGGAATTGAAGTTAGGACTTTACATTTTATTCATATTCATTTATTGTACTTTTTGAGTCATAACATCAATAGTTTCATGACCACACCTTTTTGAGTAAGCAAGGCCACTAAAAACAACATTGATGATTTAAAATTGATTAGAATTTTTTTTATTTTCTAGGGTGCACAAACTAACTTAGGATTTAGAGCCTTGGAATAGGATTTTGTGATTAAACTTATCCAAGGATATTAACTCAACATATGTGTCTGACTAAGGTAGTGGTGAAATCCATTGTATTATTGGTTATGTCAGGAGGCTCTTGTTACACTGGAGTTAAGAACAAGGTTGCGTGAGGTCGGTTGAGGGAATATCCCCCAAATACCTTCTCAACATCAAATATATTTTTGGGGATCTATTTGTATATGGGGATCTTTCTAGGTCCTTTACCTCTATGAGAGGCGATTCTTTTGAGGTTTTGGGCTTTGTTACATTTCCATACGGTAGACCTGACTTACGACTATTCACCAATGTATTGGTTATATCGTGGTTTCTTAGTTTCTTGACATAGGTACCACATAGGTTACTTGCAGGGGTTATTCTGTAGGTACCCTAGGTCAGATAAGGTTTGGACAACTCACAACCTTTGTAGAGGATTACCTCTCCAAGGGGATCTGACTAACTGGTTGTTAATCCCATGAGGGCCCTTATAACGGATTATGATACCTCCAATATTTGGCAGGGAGTCTCAGGCCCATCTTGGATGAGGCATACCTACTTTAGGGAGGGAGGCCCCTTTCAACCACTTTTTCTTGTTTGTGTGCATATTAGCCTTTTTTGTTTATTTTGGTGTGCTCTTTGATTTTTAGTTGTCCATAAGATTTTGTATTGTGTCGTGAGTTTTCATTGCTATGGTTAGTGGAGTCCCCATGACTCCCTTAGTTAGCGCCACCCAACCCATGGTCTTTTCTCATTCCATGGGGATGGATCCTTTTTTATTTCCAAGTGGTATGCCAAATCATGCTACTCAACCAATACCTTGGGCCTCTAATAATTTTTCTCATGGTATGCCAAACATGTCTTCACACTTTCCATCCTTTGTCTCATCTCCTTATGTGAATCCTAGTTTGGGTCTGGGGGCATGATGCCTCCTTATTATCCCTTTTCTTTTGTTGGGAGTCATATCCCTCAACTAAATCTTACTATAGGAGGTTGGAATCTTCCTTCCTATGGATCTTATCCTAGATTTAGTTTTATAGGAGAAAGTTCTCAAAAGGGAGGGCATTCAATGTATCACATATCGTCCATCTATCCTTATTCCACTATGTCAATTCCTACGAACAATTTTCCCATGGTGGACCTGCATCTGTCCTCTGTTATTTCATTTGGGGGGAGTCAGTTTTATAGGATGGGAAACCCCCTTCACAAAGTTCCTTCATCTAGGGGCAACATATATCCTCACATGAGTAACCCTTGTCATGTTGCTTTCTCTTCACAAGTGACTTCCTCGGTGTCGATGCCCTTACACCCCTTTATGAATTAGTATGGAGGAGGCTAATATCCTACCAGATAGAGCCATGGTGTATACCAGAACCCTTCTTTTCCTGCAATTTCTCAAAACCAGTATTTCCCAGAACCTTGGTCTCAAATGCCGCAACCAACTGTCGCCATTCCAATCACTACAAGTCATACTAGCATTATATCACCAACATCTACTATTCATGTTGGAGATATGTCAACAACCTTTGCAAGTCATGTTGAATACCAACAACCAGCCACTGCAAGTCATGTTGGGGGAACAACTCTAGTCACTGCTAGTCACACTGCACATACAACACCAACCTCTGCTAGTCATGTTGGGCATTCATTACAAAACTCTGCTAGTCATGTTGGGGATTCATCATCAACCTCTGCTAGTCATGTTGAAGGTTTGTTACCAACCTATGCTATTCATGTTGGGAATTCATCACCAACCTCTTCAATTCATGTTGGATATTTGATAATATCCTATGCAAGTCATGATGGGATCATGTCACCAGTCATTACAAGTCATGCTGGGGGAATTCATACGATTGAGAAGTCTAGACATGTAAGATGTAAGCCCAAGTTCCTTTGTAGGCTTTGCAAAGGAGATCACCTTACTCATTTGTTCCCTGCTACTGTTGTGGTACAAGAAGTGTGTTACTTTATTGGGGGGCCTTCGGGTTTTGATTCGTCTTTAGTTTCCCAACCTTCTTTGGTTGATACAGCGGGCATGCCGATGAAATCATCAATTGAAACCACCCTTCTTTTTGGGGGTGATGCATTTCTTGACCTTGTTGTCTCACATCTTGTTGAACCAATGGTCATCTTGATGCAATCTTTGGCCAACACCACTCCTATTTTTGTGGGTGATGCGTCTCTTTACCTTGTTATCTCACATCTTGTTCAAACAATGGTTGTGTCGATGAAATATTTGGCTGACACCACTCCTATTTTTAGGGATGATGTGTCTCTTGAACTTGTTGTCTTTCATCTTATTCAACCAATGGTTGAAGAAGTGGTCGTGCCAATGAAATATTCGGTCGATCCCACTCTTCTCTTGGAGAGTGACAAGCCTAAGGAAGTGACATTGTCGATGAAATATTTAGCCAATCCCACTCTTCCTTTGGAGGGTGATGTGTCATTTGATTATGTCCTTAGCATTTCTATTCCTGTACCTTATGAAGAAGGGAGAATTCTACTCTCTCCAAGCATGCTCCCTCCAAGTCCTGGGGTGTTTTCCTTTGATTGGAATGATCTTGTAGATCCTCAAATTCCTTCTTATACACCCTTCGAGATAAGGGGAATTATTTGATATATTGTAGATAAGGTAACCTCTACAAGTATTTTATCCTCCTCGACTTGGAAAGATTTGGGTTTATCTAAGATTGTGTCATTTATCTATGAGTTACTAACTTTCGAAAGAAGTCCTGCATGGGATCCTTGGCCTCCCCCATCATATGCTTCTTATAAAAACATCCCCGAGTCGTGTTTAATCTCTTTTCTGACACTCTCAAACAGAGAAAATATTGTCGAGTGAACTTGTCTCTTTCACACTCATTAATTGTACCTGAAAGGACGTCTATTTGGTGCAAGGTTAACCCTTTATCGAACCAAGTAGACTAATTTTGAAAAAGGAATACTCTAGTCACTAGTGGCTAGAATATTTCTCCTGGGTATTGTTTTATACTTTTACGGACCTAGGGGACTAAATTTACGAAAAAGGACATTCTTTGGAGTTAAGTTGTAATTGCATATCATTCTCTTACTTGTAGCATTGAGCCTATTGTTGGTTCTCTCTTTTGCATTATAAGCCTACCACCTTAGCAGTTTGCATCATCAGCCAGGTAGAGCCTTTTTTATATCCTTTGCAACTTGACACCCTATACCTGAGAGGAAACATTCCCTCGCGTGTCCATCTCCCGCATGCACCTCCTTTCATTGAGCATAGGTATGTTCCACCACTGGAACTAGTTGCTTACTTGCAACACTCGTTTCCTCCTCTATATCCTAGCATTCATTTGTCTATGAAAAAACAATAAAATATGGGCAGGGAAAGAATATTATCTTATATTGGCAGCAGTCATGTTGCCTTTGAACAGAGCACAAAAATTTTGAGTCCACTTGTCATCAAAATTTTGGGTTTATCATGACCATAGGAAGTTGAGCTCGTTACGTAGAGTTCACTCCCTCGAATGGTTACTCTTCTAGTCCCTATGGAGGTTTTGATTGATGCCTCCTGCATCTCAAAGCTTAAACATTGAGTCTATGCTGCCAGAGTCTTCCATATGTCCCATGTTATTGTTCAAAGGATGTCTATCAACTTGTTGTTGAGGAAAAGATATGAAATAATATTACTCAAGCATTTTCAGATCTTGTTTGGCTAAGGAAAGATAGACGGGAATATCACCCTGTGTTTGTAGCCTCAAAATGTGTTTCCTAATCCACAAGTATTAGTTACAAGGGCTTAGGCTGATTTTTTAAAATTAGAAGATTGTTGTAAAATTCAACATTTTTATATAATTTTATGAATATAACAGATGCAAAAAGTAAATGTGGAGACAAAAGAAAAAATACCAAGTCACATATCAACATAGATGAGACATAATAGAAATCACTTATTTCATTCCAAGAAATCAAAATAATCGTTCTCTTTACAAAAATCCTTGAGGGAGTTTGGACCAAAGTCAAACTTAGATGTCCCTGATCAAACCCATACAAAAGGACTTCTGACAGAAAGTAAAAAATAGAATTTTAAAAGATGGATCAACTTGCCACAGATTGTTGCCGACTCGACTCTGCACAATATCCTTTATCAGTCATGAAATTTAATTCATAAGCAGACAAGTCTACACCGACTATCAAATATAGATCAACACCTCTGAAAACAAGTGTTTGAATGATGTAATTCAACTTTGAATCTTGTTGTCTACAATAGGACCCTGCTGTCATAAAAGAGAATTAGGCTTTTAATGAATTGAAGAATGAATGAAAACTGAACTATATCAATAAAAATCAAGATAAAACCTTAGTATGCTTTCTCCTTCTATTATCCTCTTGTTCTTCCTTGTCTTTTTTCCTTTAAGCAATCAAAATTAGTTGAAGTAGTTCGACTGCCTCTTTTAGTTAAGTTAACTAAATCTCAACTAAATTTTAGTTTAGGGGAAGAATCAATATAATCATAATAAGGGTATTTAATAAATAATAACTAGTAGGTGAAACGCCTTGTGACTCCCTTTAGTTTCTTAACAAAAATAAACATAACTAGTCAATCAATCAAACACATCCCTCCTTGTGGCTCCCATCATCATTCGGATAATTTGAAAATTAAATATCAATGATATTTTAAACCATATCCAAAAATATTATATCCAAAATATCCAAAAATAGTATGATGTCCAAACCCTTTAGCAGTCAACTGTTCTCAACAATCAATAATAAAATATACTCAAAACCCATATTTTCTACTTTGGGAGGCAATTTTCCCTTTGTTGTTGCTATCTCCCTTTGAATTTTTTGAATTAGCCTTAGACTGTGTGGAACCTTTAGGCTTGATCTCATTGATAACATGAGAGAAATCATCTCTCAAGTGCATGTAGGATGAAATGGATTTGGCTGAATCACTTGAGGGAGAGGAGGGGGAAGCAACAAATTTTCCTTTATCATGTGTGTGGTGGGCTTCAGTTTTGAGTCTCTTGCTTGCATGGGAAGACTGTACATGTGAGTGTGTAGGGGAAATTTAGAAATTTTGGTTAACCAGTGGAGGAGGAGTAGGTAGAGACAAATTGGGCCATCCACGATGTTGGGATACCGCTGGGTGAAAAATCTTCTACCATCTGTCATTCTCAAGAACTTTTGGTTGCAATGAAACATGATGGGGGACAGGGATGCCAAGGACATATTGGGATTGGAAGGGAGGCCTTTTTGTCCTAGGTTGGACTACCCCTTGTCTAATCCAATTGAAAAATCCATCTTGGAAGAGTTGGTTTAACCCTTGTGGATCTGCATCAAAATGTATCGAAAATCTAGGCTTTCTAGGGCCTCTATTCCAATTCCCTCTGTCCCTGTTATTTCGGCCATGGATTCCTTTGCTGAAGAATATCATCCTGTATGAAATGTTTATTAACACATATCTTTTTAAACAAACCATACATAACATCTCTTTAATATGAAACAAGTTTTGTCTCAACAAACACATCAGACCCATGCAATCCAATCCATAAAATTCATTTTATACTTGTCAATGAGAAGGCGGTAAATAAGGGTTTTGGGATATCTGAGGGGGTTGTATTGAGCGAAAAAGTGATAAAATAAAAGGGATAATTAAGAACATGATTACTGCTCAAAATGATTAAACAGTCAACTGTGTTACAATAACAAAATCATATCAACTGTGACTCATCTCCGTGTCATATTTTAATTGTTGTAATATATAGTTTTTATTTAATTTTAATTTGACTTTAAGAACGGAGCATACAAAGTGAATCTAGGATTGTGAGGGGATTCATAATGTGTGAAAAAGTAAGAGAATGATAAGGGAATTAATCGATATTCTTCATAAAAACAAATTAACTAATCAATAATCATAACTTTGTATGAAAATTAATCCAAAAAGCACCAACATTCAATGTTTCTCAACTGTATACCAAACTACTTGTTGTTCCAATAATAAAATTTGTCAGAATCCCTTAATTCATAATAGTCTATGCGATCATAACCGATGACAAAATTATTTCCATTCAACAGTCCTGTTTAACCAAGCGTTGATCCCTTTTTTTTTTTTTTCTTTTTAAAAATAACAAAAAAAATGCACAACAATATGCTCGACATCTATCCCTGATAGTTCATAATGCATCATGATAACAATCAACATTAACCGTTTAACAATCGGGCCCAACTAAAATATATGCAGGTCTCTTTTAAGAATGTGAACATACTTCAAAGCATGCATGATTATACACAACCTTTGTCATATCAACCATGAAAATTTGAAATGAAAGGACAATCAATCAAAACAATAAAACCTGGGCCTTATCTTTGTGGGTATAACTTCCTTTTTAAACTATTGGTAATATGTACGACGATTCAATAATATATATGAAGCAAACATAATCGATTACACAGGCATTATTTTGAAAACTAGCCATAACCTTGATCGAGCCTAGCAAGAACCACACATGTGTCTTCATATGCAATCAAGAACACGGTAGTAAAAATACAGTGAGTGAAACCATAATGAAAAGAAGATAGCTCTTGACTATATGAAAGTGCATGTTTCCATTTGTAATTGTTCAACCAATTTTATCATACAAGGACGAGACAGAGACTCAATGAAAACATTCATAACTATTTCACTTATAAACCAATATTTGACAACCTAGAGGGTGCTCGAAGAGAGAAAAGACAGTTGGAAACTAGATGGGGTTCTGTCAAAAACAATTGCAGGGACACAACAAGAGTCCTTTCATTCTTTAAAAATAACACAGAGATTTGATGGTCTTCCGAGACTTATATCAAGATAGGTAAAAATACCTTTCGAAAAAGACACAACAGTGCCACATAGTCTTACTTATTACTCCAAGTTTTTAACGGGACCAATAGTTAACCCCCGAGGAGAGAAAATACAGGTAGGGTAAAAAAACTAGTGCAGATGATGCATTCAACATTTGCAGAGGAGAGATGGATTTTAATTGAACATTGGCAATTATCAAAAGAAAACACAGATATATAACATCTCTATCCAATCCTTAAGAGCCTAACAACTTGATAGCCACACTAGTGAGGACACAAACATCCTTTTGACATAATGTCGAGATATAACTTGTATCAACCCATAACCATACATGAATATATTAATGTTAGGGCCACCCAAAACTAGATCTTGGGATACTTCAATGAAAAGACAATAATACTAGACCAATGACCATGACTCGGGGTTTGAAGAAGAAACTGTTGGAAATCCCTTTGCGACTGGGTAAGGGTTACCACCATGGTGAGAGCAGAATAACTAACACTAATACACCGAAAAAAACGATCCATCATCGACACAGAACCAAATGTACCACCATTCATTTATTTTTCCACAGAGACTCATCATGATACTAAACTGAACGAGAAACTGGTTAATGCACAACTTAAAATACCCAATTCTTTTTCTTGCAATCCGAAGAATTTTACAGTCATTACAGAGAGCTATAACACACATTTACACAGTCAAAAATCTCAAGAATACACAGAATCCAAGCATCACCGAGCCATGATTTGTTCATATAATAGAGAATACCTCATGGATGGAGAGAAAAAGAATCATACCCGTGGAAAAACGCTTAAATGGCGAGTTGGTCGAGCCTTCTTTCTTCCAGGACACTAAAAATGCGGAGCTGCACAAGAAATAGAGCGAAGAATGTAACAATGGAATAATGCTAGGGTGATGGACAATAGGGGGAGTATGGAATTAAATGCAGTAAATGCACATTGCTTCCATCACCTGGCCTATTCAATTATAAGTACGAGACAACCCAACAAGCATCACATTCACCAATCAATTAACCATGTATTCAATGCCCAAACCATTGTATAATCTGCAATGATATCCATTACATAGTGCGCCACCTGATATAATTTACATGTTAACCCTTGCCATAACTCCATGCTATAGTACATATTGAGATGTTATATGCACCCCATTCAAATCTAATGAAATTTGCATAGCCCACTAACCACCAATAACATACTGTTTTATTTATTTATTTATTTAGTTTGTCCGTGACATGTGGGACTAACATGTGGCTAAGAAACCATGACCCAGGGGAATCTAAGATATCAAAATCACCCAGGGATTTCACCTGGCTTGAACCACACCAACCCTTAACATGGCTGGATTTTTTTTCCCTGCAGGTTTCGAACTGATGAATTTAACATCACGAAGTTCCTTAACAACACACTCTATCACCAACTATCCTACACCTCGGGGACACCAGTAGAATAATAGTTAGTAATACCACTAATATCCTTTAACTTTTCCATTTGAATTTGCATATAATCCTTAATCATAGATCAAACATATAACTTCTTTCTCTTTAGGATTTTTTCATAAGTTTTTTTTTTCTTTTGTTTTGATCATGCTACCATTAAAATATCTCTTGCATACATGTGGCTAGGTAATTGATCATAAGAATTAGTGACATGGTTAAATAATAGAAACTGTAAATAAGATTCTCCTCATAATCGTAAAAATGTTTTGGATCACAAAAACCATTCCTCAAAAATGCATCATCCACCTATTACCATGTCAAAATGAAACCAAGACTACATTGTCAACAATGTAGGACTTTGTAGGAAGCATAAAAAAAAGCAGCAAAACATGTATAATATGTCTATCCTTGCACCTCTATTCTACAAGGGGTCCCCACCTACTAGTATTTTATTATTAGCCTAGTTAAATAATAGGGCTTTTTCAATACTTTGTGGGCGGAATTCATCGTTACAATTTTAGTCGTCAATAAACGGGTGAGTCCATATGGAAATTTGTTTCCAATAGATTAAGAACTCAGAATGTCTGGTTTCGTAGACCAAGTAACATCAAATCAACAATATAAAAATCATAATGATTATGCAACAGGGGGAAGTGAGTGGATTTAATGGAAAAATGACCGAGAATTTGGGAATAATGCGTGGAAAGTGGTAAGTATGAAGGGTTTTATCCCTGTAAGCATAATCATTCAACTGAAAATTATTCTTGAATTTAAGGATAATTTTTTTTTTCTGAACTTACTTTTTTGAATCTCGAAATGGATGAAGAAAAGGAAAACAAAAGCAAGATAAAACCAACTACATCATAAAACAACAGTGATACCAGATAACAAATTCAATAATGCCTTCAAGGGGAACATCATGGAAACTGTGTAATCTTGATTGTTATTGATTAACAATACTTTGCAGAAGTGTCATTGTGGAAAATTGATCCAACATTTTATTTTTGAAAAAAATTGAAGTCAAAAGAACAAAAGAAAGAAATTTCATAATAGAAATGAACCGACAAAATTGAAATAAGAAAAAATAAAATGAGAAAAAAAGAAATAGAAAAAATGAAAACTACTAAACTAAAAGCGGAAATGAAAAATACTATAATACAGAAACATTCCAAACAACATTAAAATCTTCAAGTTGGTTCCACATTATGTTTTAAGTGAGAACCGTTAGTGCTGTAGGAAAACAATCACTCTTGTTAGTCCTTTAGAATATAAGAATTTTCACCTAGGACAAATGTGATCTTAAAAGGAACCAGCCATACGTTTTGAAACTTTGAATGTCTTCCTCTATTAGCATGAACTGAATCCCACAACAATACCTTCTCATTGACTTTAAATTTGACATCTTTGACACTCTTGTTGAAATATTTTTTAATAGTCTGATGTCTTCTTTTTATATTACCTAAGGCAAACGTCCTTTGCTCCTATAAAGCCAAAAGTGCATTCATTCTTTGAGAAACATCAGAATAATTTAATTCTTCGACCTGTAGCATTAACCATAAGGAGGAAAGTTCCATCTCAGCATGCAGTATGGCTTCTTGACCATAAACAAGATGGAAATGAGTGCAACCAGTGCTCACCTTGGTGGTATTTCGATCTTCCCAAAGGGAATAAGTGAGGAGAGTGTGCCATTGACGAGGATTATCCTCAATGAGCCTTTTGATAATTCTTACCAGATTCTTATTGGTAGACTCGGCCTGCCCATTTCCTTAGAGGTAATTATCTGATGAGGTAAAATGTTTAACCCCCAACTTAGTTAAAAATTGGGTCATCTTAGTAGAATTAAAAGCGGGACCATTGTTTGTAATAATTTCCAAAGGAAGACCCAATATGGAAAAAATATTATTTTCAACAAAATAAATTACCTGCTCATCCTGCGAATGTTTAAGCGTGATAGCTTTAGTCCATTTTGTAAAATAGTCTGTGGTTTTCAAGATAAAGACTTGTCCTACTGAATACAAAGGATTAATATGACCAATAAAGTCCAAATCCCATTTTGAAAAAGGAAAGTCTGGGAGGACAGGTTATAAAGGCATGGCTGAAAGGCATTCTTTCCCAACAAATTTTTGGCACTTGTCACAAGATCTTGAAAAAACATAAGAATCATGAAAGATTGAAGGCCAATAATATCAATTTTTGATAATCTTAAAAACTGTGGTTTTAGCAAAAAAATGACCTCCTACATGAATAACAAAATTTTAAGAACCATGAATTTCTTGCAACGGTTTATGTGCTTCCTCATTGTTTACACAACAAAGAAACATACCATTGATAGATCTTCTAAACAAGAAGTCTCCTATAATGATGTATCTAGTAGACTTGAGACAAATCCTTCTTCTTTGATGAATGTCTAAGTTATTTGGACATATTTTATTTTTAAAATAGTAAACCAAATTTTTATACCAAGGATGTTCAGACACGGGAAGGATTTGATTATCAATGTAGAACAATGTTGATAGAGAACTATCTTGTTCATCTTCACTAGTTTCAACATGCAGAGCTAAGTGAAGGGATAAGTCATGTCCCTTGATTGTGTTAGAAGTCATGATAGTTAAATCATGCTCCTGGATCTTGGCAAGCCAATGTGAAATCTTCCTTGAAAGATGAGTCTATGAGAGAAACAACTTGACAGTGGGTAAAGGGAATTTTACCAATGTGTGCTTACCTAAGATGAAGTGGTGAAATTTTTCAACATCTTTAACAAGAGAGAAAGCATGTTTTTCAATAAAAGAATATCTAAACTCATCATCAAACAAGATTTGACTCATGTAAGACACTGGTTTTTCATTTCCTTGGTCATCACCTTACATAAGGATAGAAGAAACTGCTTCCTATGTGGCATTAGTATATATAATAAATTCTTTCTCAAAATCCAGCTTCCCCGAAACCGGTGCAGAACTGATTTCTTTCTTAATCCCTACAAAATCATTTTAGTCATCATTAGTCCAAGAAAATGAATGATATTGCTTAAGAAAATTATTAATTGGCTTGACCATTACAACAAATTCAGGAACAAATCTATGGACAAAGTTAATAACACCCATAAAAGCTTGAACCTCCTTCCTGGAAGTGGGCGTAGGTAGATTTAGGATAGCAACAATCCTTTTAGGATCAATTATTATTCTTGAATCAGAGGAAATGTGTCCAAGGATATTTCCCTTGGTAACACATAAAATAGTCTTAGAAGGATTTAGAGAAATGCAAAATTTCCTGCATCGTATGAGAACTCTTTTAAGATGACCAAAATGATCTAATAGGTTTCTAGAGCATAGAATTAAGTCATCAAGATAGATTTGAATAATATTTCCGATCAAATCGTCAAAATATATTTTCATAGCTCTTTGAAAAGTGGCACCTACATTATATAAGCCAAAAGGCATATGTTTATAAGAAAAAGTGCCCCAACGAGTAATAAAAGTGGTTTTATATTTATCTTCCCTTTTTACCTTCATTTGATTGTAACCAGAAAAATCGTCAAGTAAGGAAATCATCTGTGACCCCACAACTTGCTGCAAAATCATTTCCATATTAGGGAGAAGAAAGTGATATTTATACTAGCCCTATTAAATGCACAAAAATCTACGCATAATCCGATTTGGCCAGTTTTTTTTTTTAAAATAGTCTTAGAAGGATTTAGAGAAATGCAAAATTTCCTACATCGCATGAGAACTCTTTTAAGATGACCAAATTGATCCAACCGGTTTTTGGAATAAAAAGACAAATCATTAAGATAAACTTGGATAATATTACAAATTGGATCATCAAAATATATTTTCATAGCTCTTTGAAAAGTGGAACCTTCATTGGATAATCCAAAAGGCATATGTTTATAAGAAAAAGTGCCCCAACGAGTAATAAAAGTGGTTTTATATTTATCTTCCCTTTTTACTCATTTTACTGTAAACTAGAAATCGCCATGGCGAAACCATGACCCCACAACTTGACGCAAAATCATTTCCATATTAGGGGAGAGAAAGTGATATTTATAATTTCAGCCCTATTAAATGCATGCATCTACGCGATAATCCGACGCATGTACTTTTTTTTGAATGAGAACCAAATTGGAAACCACTCAGAATACTTAACTCGAAATGATTCCAGCCTTCAAGAGTTTTTTTCAAACTCCTTTCGAATAGTTACTTCCAATGCAAGGTTGAATGGGTATTTTTTTTCCTAACTAGTTTCATGCCTTCCTTTATGTGAATAACATGTTGTATAAGCACGTGATCAAAACCACAAAGATCCTCATAAGACCAAGCAAAAATCTCTTGAAATTCACCAAGAAGTTTAGCGAACTTCAATTTTTCCTCAATAGAACATTGGGAACCTATTTTAACATTCTTTGGAGAATCAAGTGTTCCAATGTTCAAGGAAATAGTTTCACCCACTTTCCTTTTCGACTCCTCTTCTTTATGTTTCTCTTTTTTGCCTACATCACTCGATGAAAATTAACTTTCTAGAGGAGTCAAGCCTTTAGGAATTTTGTTATCTTCCATTGATATAATTTCCTTAGGCTTATAAGGTTCATTGTGAATGAAAGAATAGATGCTCTCATCACTAGGGAAGACCTCCCATGCCTCTATGTTTTCAGGGATGTGAATACGATACATGGATCAAAAGGTGCAATCAGGTCTTTGTGGTAGAAGTTCTCGAGTAGGAGAGGCTTCAAAAATAGCTAATCGGTTAGCCACTAAGTTCAATTCCCTTTTAACATGAGTGATGTTGAAAGATAGTAAGTTCAAGATAAGTGCCCAAATATTTTGGGTGTAGTGTTCCATTAACTTGTTGTTAGAAGAGTATATCTTACGTACAAGGTTTACAACAAGTTCATAATCCCCAAAAACTGTAAGGTGACCACAACCCAGATTATAGGCATTCTCAGTGCCTAACAATAATGCTTCAAATTCAGTGAGATTGTTTGTGCAAGAAAACTCTAACCTATAGGAAAAGTTATGAATTTTACCCATAGGAGAGTACAAGATAATACCAGCTTCATTTCCTTCATTGGAGCATGAACCAGCAAAGTGAATATGCCACATCCCATCGTCTAAGTCGATTTTTTCCAAGGTAGTGTTTTCCTCATCGAAAAATATGGAATACAGTCTTAGGTCCTCCTCGATATAATTCACATTGGGCCATGGGACACTTTCTATGTAAGGTGAAATTCTTCCCTCTCTTAGGACTATGATGTTCTTACCATTATGAGGAATGGATAAGTGTGTCTCGTCGAGTGAGAGGTATCCACCCATCAAAGCTTACAAATCTCTTCCTAATATGATCGAGTAGTTACTCACTGGCATATCAATTACTTGAATATTAAGGGTTGTCCTTATCTTAGGGTGTGCACACAAAACCAAGGTCATGCCCTTGATTTCACCTATGGTCTTTTGTTGTAAACTATTATAAGAGAGAATACTTATGTAGTTTTCATTTGTACAAGAAAATCCTATCTCTTCCATAATAATCTTCGACATTACACCTGGGCTCAAAATTCCATCAATGAGGAAACAATGGGCAATATTATTCATAATATTTACAGAAATATAAAATGGGGATTTTTTTTACAGGGTATCTAAAGTTATGTACACCTACTTTATTTATAGACAAATCCTCTTCATCTACCTCTTCAAAGAGCTTTCCTACAACGAAATCTTTTCCTTCCTTGAAATTTTTTAGATGCTTTTGTTGTTCAGGGATGACAACCATGTCCAGGAGGGTTGCATCTGCTTTGATGTTGGAAAACTGATTTAGAATGTTGTATTTTAAAGAGGGGAGAGGGGAGGTAGTTCCTTAACTAGAAAGAGACTTAGGAACCTGAATAATAGCAGCTAATGAAGATGACATTGGCCTAGAAGAAGTGCGGGGAGGATCATATTTTCTTTTGGGAGCATAGGATTTATTCCTAGTATTTATGATCATGCAATCCTCTCGCTCTGCAAAGTCGAGGACAACGATAGTAGTTTCGGGTATCTTACCAAAGATTTTATCTCTGGCACTCTTTTTCACCTCAAATGTACTTTCCTCATGGTGTTCTTTGAAAAATTTACACAAACTACGAGGCATGCTAGCTTTAGGATGAAAATTATTTTCATTTGGATTTCTAAAGGGGGGTGTAGAAGAAGATGAAGCTCCAAGGGTAAGAGAGGGGGCATTTCCTTTCCACTCAAATGCTATCATTCGATTATTTATGTCTTGTAAAATATGTAAGAGGGAGGACATGTCTTTGTTCTTAACTAAGTCTCCCTTAGGAAGACCTATTCTTTCAAGTTTTTATTCATACTCTAAAAAAGTGTGCAGAGCGGAACCAAGGTTATCAATGGATTTTCCCTCAATCCTATGAAGACATATGGAAGGTATTGCATTATAATAATGCATGAAAGTGGTTTGGTTCTGAGGGTGAATGAGTTCATGGATTTGGTTGTATAATTTGGTGAAACGCAAGTTGAAGGACTTGATAGTCTCACCATTCTTATAAGAAATGTTATTGTACTCCCGTAACTGGTCAGTTGGGCTTTTGGATTGCCCATAACTATATTTAAACCAATAGACTAACTCCTCCCAAGTAGATAAAATATTAGGAGGGAGATCAAAGAAATTGACCGCAACCTTCCCTTCAAGGGAATTCACAAATAAGCGCATATAAGTATCATTGTCATTGGCTCCTATGTTGTGACATGCATTAGAAAATGCCACCAAGTGTTCATTCACAGTGACAGTATTATTCCCTGCAAATCTAGGGAGATGCTCTTTGAATTTAGGAAGTGGATGAGTAGTAGGTGTTAGGTTAAGAGGGGAGGAAACATGCCATGAGGTAGTTGTAGAATCTTCTTCAAACTGAAAAATCCCATATTTCTTAATGACTTTGGTGGGGTTTGTGGTAGATTGTACAAGGACTTGGTGAATATAGAAGATACCAATCACTGTCGAAGCTGAATATTGATATGAATAAGCACCTTTGGTGCCACCAGAGCCACCACTAAATGCCATCTTGTGGGTGATAGGTAAGGGAGAGAAAGATGAACTAGATGAATCATACAAAGTTCTACTTAAATCACTTTGTTGGATTGACAACACAACATTCCTTCTTCCTATTTCAACAATAGGGTTAACTTATGGTGATAAACCTCTTATTCTCCTAGAGATACAAGGGTTTAAGGACATGGAAAGAAGATCAAAATTGAAGGAAAAAGAAATCTATGGCTGATTCCTAGGCTGCCTTTGCCTAGATTCCCAATGTTCTTGCGAACTTATGTCTTGTTCAATTTCTATCTACGAGCGGTTAAGCTCAACCTGGGTATTAGCGGTATCTAATATGGTATTAAACAATTTTAAAGCAATGTTGGTCTGAGCTTGGAGTCCAAGCTAAATATTGTGTTGTCCTATGATAGATACAGTCATTAAGAAATAAAACAGTCAAAGAATCAATATCAGAAATGTAAATATATTCAATGATAATCAAGCATAAAAAAAATCAACCAGAGAGATATGGAAGATCTCCCCAATATGGTTGCCAAATAAATGTTGAGGAAAAGATATGAAATAATCTTACTCAGGCATTTTCAGATCTTGTTTGACTAAGGAAAGATAGACGGGAATATCACCCTATGTTTATAGCCTCAAAATTTGTTTCCTAATCCACAAGTATTAGTTACAAGGGCTTAAGATGATTTTTTTAAATTAGAAGATTGTTGTAAAATTCAACATTTTAATATATTTTTTTGAATATAACAGATGCAAAAATTAAATGTGGAGACAAAAGAAAAAATACCAAGTCATGTATCAACATAGATGAGACCGAATATAAATCACTTATTTCATTCCAAGAAATCAAAAGAATCGTTCTCTTTAGAAAAATCCCTGAGGGAGTTTGGACCAAAGTCAAACTTAGATGTCCCCGATGAAAACCATACAAAAGGACTTCTGACAGAAAGTAAAAAACTGAATTTTAAAAGATGTATCAGCTTTCCACATATTGTTTCCCACTCGACTCTACATAATATCATTTATGAGTCATGAAATTTAGTTCATAAATAGACAAGTCTACACAGACTATCAAAGATAGATCAACACCTCTTAAAAGAAGTGTTTGGATGATGTAATTCAACTTTGGATCTTGCTGTCTATAATAGGACCCTGCTTTTGTAAAAGAGAATTAGGCTTTTAATGAATTCAAGAATGAATGGAAATTGAATTGTCTCAATAAAACTCAAGAGGAAACCTTAGTATGTTTTCTCCTTCTATTCTCCTCTTGTTCTTCCTTCTCTTTTTGCCTTTAAGCAATGAAACTTAGTTGAAGTAGTTCAACTACCTCTTTTAGTTAAGTTAACTAAAACTCAACTAACTTTTGGTTTAGGGGAAGAATTAATATAATCATAATAAGGGTCTTTAATAAATAATAACTTGTAGGTGGAAACCCTTGTGACTCCCTTTGGTTTCTTAACAAAAATAAACATAAATAGTCAATCAATCAAGAACATCCCTCCTTGTGGCTCCCATCATCATTCTCATAATAAATAATATTCTCTCCAAAAACTTCAACAATCAATTGTTCTCAACAATCAATAATAAAATATACTCAAAACTGATATTTACTACTTTGGGAGGCAATTTTCCCTTTGTTGTTGTTGTCTCCCTATGAATTTTATGAATTAGCCTTAGGTTGTGTGGATCCTTTAGGCTTGATATCACTGATAACATGAGAGAAGTCATCTCTCAAGTGCATGCGTGATGAAATGGATTTGGATGAATCACTTGAGGGAGAGGAGGGGGCAACAACATGTTTTCCTTTATAATGTGTGTGGTGGGCATTGGTTTTGAGTCACCTACTTGCATGGGAATACTGTACAGGTGAGTGTGGAGGGGAAATTTAGACATTTGGGTTAACTAGTGGAGGAGGAGTAGATAAAAACAAATTGGGCCAACCATGTTGTTGGGAGACCATTGGCTGAACAATCTCCTGCCATCCTTCATTCTCAGGAACTTCTGGTAGCAATGAAACATGAGGGGGGACATCGATACTAGGGACATGTTGGGGTTGGAAGGGAGGCCTTTATGGCCTAGGTTGGATTACTCCTTTTCCAATTCAATTGAGAAATACAACTTGTAAGAGTTTGTTTAACTCTTGTGGATCTGCATTAAAATGTATCAAAAATCTAGGCCTTTTAGGGCCTCTATTCCAATTCCCTATGCCCCTGTTATTTCGGCCATCGATTCCTCTGCTGAAGAATCCCATACTATATGCAAAGTTAATTATCACCTAGCTTCTTAAACAAACCATACATGACATCTCTTTAATATGAAACAATGTTTGGCTCTGCAAACACATCAAACCCATGCAATCCAATCCATAAAATTCATTTAATACTTGTCAATGAGAAGGGGGTGAATAAGGGTTTTGGGATATCTGAGGGGGTTGTATTGAGAGGAAAAGTGATAAAATGAAAGGGAGTAAAAAAATGATTATTGGTCAACAAATCATTAAACAATCAAATGTGTTACAATAACAAAATCATATCAATTGTGACCCATCTCCGTGTCATCTTTTAATTGTTGTAATACACAGTTTTTATTTAATTTTAATTTCACTTTAAGAACATGGCATGCAAAGTGAATCTGGGATTGTGAGGGTATTTTTAATGCAAAAAAGTGAGAGAATGACATGGAAATTAATGGATATTGTTCATAAAACAAATTAACTAATCAACAATAATAACTTTGTATTAAAATTAATCCAAAAAGCACCAACATTCAATGCTTCTCAAATGTATACCAAACTGCTTATTGTTCCAATAATTAAATTTCTCAGAATCCCTTAATTGATAACAATCCATGTGATCATAACTCATGAAAAAAATCTTTCCAAAAAGCACCAACATTCAATGTTTCTCAAATGTATACCAAACTGCTTATTGTTCCAATAATTAAATTTCTCAGAATCCCTTCATTCATAATAGTTTGTGCGATCATAACTCATGACAAAAATCTTTTCATTCAATACTCTTGTTTAAACAAGCGTCGATCCCTTCCTTTTTTCTTTTTATTTTTAAATAATAAAAAAAAATGCACAACAATATGCTCGACATCTATCCCTGATAGTTCATAATGCATCACGATAAAAAAAAAAAATCAATTGTTTAACAATCGATCCTAATTAAAACATATACAAGTCTCTTTTTAGAAAGCAGACACACTTCAAAAGATGCCCTATTGTACACATCCTTCATCATATCAATCACGAAAACTTGAAATGAAACAACAATCAATCAAAACAATAAACCCCGAGCCTTATCTCTATGAGTATAACTTCCTTTTTAAACCATTGGTAATATGTAGGATGATCCAACAATATATATGAATCGAACATAACCAATTACACATGCTTCATTTTTAAAACTAGCCATAACCCTGATTGGGCCTAGCAAGAACCACACAGGTGTCTTCATATGCAATCAAGACCACGCTGGTAAAAACACAATGAATGAAACCATAATGGAAAGAACATAGCTATCAACTGTATGAAAGTGCTTGTTTCTATTTTTAATTTTATCTAGGTGGATATCAATGGCCACCCACCTTTTCCATCTGGCTCAAAACAATTTTCTAGGAATTTTGGCAATTTACTATTTTTAGCTGTTTTTAACTTCTGGGGCCATTTTGAGGGCCTAAATGAAGGTTTTTTGGTATCAATCTTCTTAATGATATAAAACGGCTCTTTATTATCCTCCAAAATGAATCTCCTCAATGATACCTTTCCAATGAGCTATTGGGTGTCCCAAACGAAGATCGTATGCCAAATTTACACCCTCGGGAAGTTGATACACCAAACTACCGAAACCGGGGTCCACAAAACTGTTGGCTTTTCATCTTCCAGAGTTAGGGTTTTGGATTTTCTTTATGATAAAAATTCCTTTGGATCCTCATTGTAAAATCATCTTCTTGCGAATGCGAGTAGCGGACACATCTCTTCCCAGAGATAAGCTACCTCCATTCTAGAGAGTCTTTCACTCTGTATTTTTACAGTCTTTGTACATTTTCACTTATTAATAGAAAATTGTGTATTACTATATCTTTGTGTTTATGGTTGCATATCTGATACATTTCTGTTATATTATTGGATATCCGAGATATCTCTGTACATTTCTTTATTATACCTCCACTCTCATTTTGTGCCGAAAATAATCTAGATCATAATTGTTCAACCAATTTTATCATAGAAGGACGAGACAGAGACTCAATGAAAACCTTCATAACTATTTCACTGATAAACCAATATTTGACAACCCAAAGGGTGCATGAATATATCAAAGATAGTTGGAAACCAAATCGGGTTCTGTCAAAAACAATTGTAGGGAGACAACAAGAGCATGTTCATCCTTTAACAATAACACATATATTTGATGGTCTTCTGAGACTTATATCA
>SNQJ01S0014618.1:82238-94327 GCA_010110895.2 Picea sitchensis
CCATTGTCCCAACCCTTTAGCCATCCTTGTGCAAGAAGAGATACAAATAAAAGAAGTTGGAGGACATTTGAAGAGAAGCCTAGGATCAGGATTCATGGAGCAGTGGCCGGTCTCGACATTGTAAGTTGATTCATTAAAGTTAATAATAAAGAAATTATTTTCCCGTCCCACTATATGAGTTCTTCATAGTTCAGTAAACAAATGTTTGAGTCTCTAATGTGTAGTTTGTTGCTTGTTTTGTATGCAGGTTAATCTTGAGAGGATAACTGCCAACAAGCGATCAAGCGAGAAGAAGGATCGACATCAAACATCTGGAACAAGGTATGTTGGTCTAACCATGTATTTGCTGAAAAGAAATGGGGATTAGGTCTGGGGACAAAGGTAGAAAGTAGGTTTCTTTTGGTCATATCTGCATGCATAATATAACCCTATTTTCTAGTCCATAGGGGGATTTCCCACCACAACAATTGGTCAAGGGATAGGAAGTGCCCTAAAAGGCCCCTTGTTCACACTATGAACCAATTATGTCTTTCCTTGAATAGATGCTATAAATATGTGCCATGGGTGTGCTAGAAAAAGAAGAACTTGAAGGTATTGTTATGTTGCAAGAATTCTTCTTTGAGAATCCTCTTTTCTCTTTGAATCATTCAAGCACCATTGTAAGGGCCATTCCACTCACCTCTTGAGGGAATTGGCATTGTATTTCTTCACCATTGTCACTTTCCATTGCATGAAGAGAATAAATCTCTATTAGGGAACTCAAGAGCCCTCCCAAGGAGGAAGAGGGGACTCATAAGTCCATGCCTTTCTCTACGGTGTTTAGCCTATCAATATATTGATCCATTGGTAGCTATATATTGGTCATTTTTTTATTTTCATGGTTCTAGTTCTTGCAAGATTCTATAACATTTATTTCTTAGTTTTTTTTACTTTTATTTATTTTCTTTCATGTGTATTTGGTTATCTAATCAACTCACAAAATTTTGTCTTATTTAGTTGACTTAACTAAGCATGCAAGTGTTGTGTTTTTGCTCACCCATGTGATAAAACCAACACAACAGATTGGCAACCATACTGGGGATCAATATCAAATTCCTCCCTATTTAAGTCTTGGGAGAACTTATTTTTTATTTTTTTGATATGCAGGTACCAAAACCGACCTATCCCAACCTTCCAAAGTCAAAATTCAGAGCCAAGGAAAGAGAATTTCACTTGGAAATTTATTTCTCGACACATGTCAGGAAGTGCACAACTTTCAAGGCACATAGATGTGCATTGTGCACATGACTAAATTCGTTATTATGTGCACTTTGCGTCATTTGCACACCTGTCAGAACTATAACCTGCACATAAGTTCATTTTTCCCAAATTGTAAAGGTTTTTATGAATGGTTTGAGGGCCCCTAGCCTTCAGATTTAAATTTCCTACACTTTCTAAAGAAACTACACTTCACTTACAATCATTTCTCACAAGAAAGTTTATCTAATGTAAGCACATAGGGGTAAAAACAATCACTATTCTTCTCTTTTTCTTTGTTTCCACATGGATGGTTCATTTCGCATTTAAAATTTAGAGTTGAAGTTTTTTTTTTTTCAAGCACAATCAATTAATTTGGGACTAGAAATCAATTTTAACCCTCAAGTATGCTCTTCTCCCACACCCTAGTGTGATCTTGGGAATTAGATAAGGTGGTTGAGATGACATTTCATCTCCCTTAAGTAATTTAGGAGAGGACAAATCCTCCCTAATGTTCCTCTTAGTTTTGGAAATCATCTTAAATCTTTGTAAGGGACCATACATGCCCACATGTTTGCAATCTTAGGATAGTTTCTAAAAAAATTTCTTAGTTTAGACAACACTCTAGGAAAGTTTAAAAGGTCAAGTAATAGGCCCATACATACCCACATGTCTAAAATTCTAGGATAATTTCAAAATCTCTTCTAGTTTAGACAACATTCTAGGGACTTTAAAGGATTTGTAAGGACCCATATGTCCACATTGCTAATTCCTTAGGGATTTAAATATTCTGCAAGGTTGCACCAAAGAAACATATTAAGCTAGGTAAGAAGATTTGTAAGGACCACAATAATTCCACATGTTGCAATCTCACACTTAACTTATTAAAAATATTTTTCAAAATGTTCACTTTCTTGCACACAAAGCCACTCCTCACACACATAATTTCTATTCGAATAGTGGAGGTCGAAGTAGGATTTCTTCAAAGGAATTCTGAAACATCTAACTACTTCTTTGGAAATTACCCACACCAATTTAATTCAATTGAGGTTGGTCCATAACCCCAATCTCTCATCCCACCACATCTAAAACTTTTCTAAGAAAGCACTAAATTTTCCTTCACAGGAGGTGCCAAAAGAAATTTTCACTGTAGGTAGGATCTCAGAGGAAGGCATCAAAATAACCCCCCATTATCAGGTTCTCGCATTTTGAAACAATAGAGGTTGAGAATAGAGATCTTTCAAATCCTCCAAGTCAAGTTTTCTTATACCATAAGGTAGGGAGATACCCATGAAGGGTTGAAGGCCATGGTCTATTTGTTCTGCACATCCCTCCTTGAGTCACCCAACTCTTGTGAGGGAATCCAGCCCGTGACTCATTTCTTAGGCCAAAAATCTAAACGTCACACTTTGATCGAGGTACTTAGTGGCCAAACATAGGATATCCACCCAAGTGGCGATTGTGGGCTGAAATCGCACCTTGATCATATTTTGTGTGGCTATTGGGAAATATCGTCAGCTCCACCCTCTACCCCTCATTATAACTGATTACTTCAACCTTCACTAGTTCCTCTTCTGGTGGCTTCAGACCCCACTGTTGAGTGCTATTGGAAGGCCCAATGTTAAATTGAGAGGAAGGACAATAGGTATTTTAGAACATGATCATTTTTGTTTATTGTTTCCCCACATGAAAAAAATACACCTATCCACATACTTGTTTATTTACAGTTGATTTATGTATGATGTTCATTTTATTACATGCAATTGTGAGTTATACTATTTTGTGAAGGTTAAAATCTCTTGTTCATTTATTTCTCTCTTGTCACCATTTGCACACATTCACTTTTCTAGTCAGATCCATAGGGGAACCACAAAATCCTCATCATTTTAAACACTTGCAAGATCTTCTTCATATTCTAGGAGGAGTCCCTATTATTGCCAACTCTGTCTCAACCATATCACACACCTATGAATGAATTTACTTGGTTCCACTTTTCTTGGGTCAAATACCCAAGGTCATCCATCTATGAGTTCTCCTTCACAAGGAGGCGGGGGTCAAACTTTTTCTCAAGGGAGAAGTACAAGCCCATCAAATCCCTCTCAAGGGATAGGTCCATTACCTACACACACAATGGCTAGAACTAATCCTCCGCCAAATCTCCCTATGCCATACTTGGCATCCCTCACCATTCTTGATTTAACCAAACTCACGAATGGTCCCATTTGCATGATGCCACTTGGCCTAATATTCCTACAAAATTGCCTTCATATATTCCAAAGTTTGAAGGAAAACTAAGGGAAGATCCATCCAAACATGTCATGAACTTCTACTTATGGTTCTCTTCAAACAAAATCATGGATTATTCCATCTGCTTTAGTTTATTTCAAATAATTCTCACTAGTTCATCAACCAAATGGTATGTGGACGACAAATCAGGGTCCCATGTGACTTTTGAATCATTGGCCAAGGCCTTTTTTTCCTTTTTCCAATTACTAGTTCATCATGATACTAGATTATAAATCCTATTTGAGTTAAAACAAACCACTGCTATCCATATCATCGACAACATCCATGAATTGTGTCGGCGACATAGTTTGCGTAAAGTAGAAACCACCAAAGAATAATGCCTCAATTGGTTTCTTAACTCACTCATCTATGTTATTGCCAAGGACGTAGCATCCACTTTTATTTAATCAAAAGAGGAAGCCATCAAAAATTCCCATCAATTTTACCTCATATATGCTCAATTAGGTTACTTGTACGCAGTATTTCCTGATGCACCCAAACCCATACCATTTGGCCAAGAAAAACCTGGGATGTCCCACGCTAGAGATGTGTTGATTGGTTCTATGACACACCTCAACCCTTACGGCCACCCTTCCCTTACTTATGTTTCAAATAAGTATCCACAACCATATGGAGGGACATCTTATTACCCTCCCGCCATTCACCAACAATCATATCCTGTTGTTCCCCCTCAGTCATTGGGGGGACCCCCACCAGTACCCTAGATGCATTTGTTCTCTCAATCAAGTGTGGGTCCAACCCCAACCCCCACATATGAACCTAACAGTGGTGGAAGTACCTCAAATTACTATATGATGTATGGATCATCTCCACAAAACAATCCATATTTTCCATTTACTGGTCCTCCCCAACCGGTTGCTCCTCCACCAGGACAACCACATGTTGGTGTTAACCTTGTTCAGCCCTCTCCCATTCAACAAGTTCATGGTTTTGAATAGTTGAATATGGAAAATCTATCTCATTAGCCGAATAATGACAAGAAGAACGGAAAAAAAAAAAAAACAATAACAACCCAGGAGCAGGAGGAAATAACCCCCAAAACTATCGTCCCATTAGGGGCAACCCAAATCAAGGAAACCAAAACCCTCAAAGGGGAAATAATAACAATAAACCATGACAGGGGAAGAACAATAACCTCATAACTAACTTCCCTTGTTATCTATGTGGTGAGTATGGACATTATACTCACCACTTCCCCCAAATTTCTAATTACAAATGGATGAAAGCATCAATGAACACACAACACAATTTTCCACCACCTTCCCCCTAGTAGGCCTCACAACATTATTTGCAACCACCTCTGGCTGTTTTTAAAAACCCTATTCCAAAATAAGATGTGATGAATACCCAACAGGAGATAATCGTGGCCCCTCCACAAATAGGGTAATATAAAAAATCAGGTCCCACTCAACCTCGAAATCCAGCTGATCGCAATATCCTCCTTACCAGTGAAGAAGAGATTCTTATGCAAACACGTGGTCTTCAATACAGAGTCCCTCCTGACTCTACCCCAACCACCTCAGAAGTAGCTCCAACTACATCATGACAAACTGTGATGATTCCTCTCCCTAACACTAACCCAGACCCTCGTATACCTCGCCTACCTTTACGATGAAATATACATAACCCTCATGCTAGGGAAGCCCCTAATTATAGTATGGTCGATGACTTAGCACAGTATCTTGCAGCCATGTCTATATTAGAGGTCCTCCAAACTTTTCCATATCAATTAAAATCCTTGCTTTCTGCCTTGGGGGAAGTTGACCCAACTRATACTCGACTCATCACCTTTGATCTAKATAATGGAGAACCACGCCTCCCCGCCCTGGTATATTTTCAGATASCAGTTAAGATCTGTAACATCATAGTTCATCGATGCATCATAGATGAAGGTGCATCCACATGCATCATTTCCAAAGTAGTATGGAAAAAACTTGACTCACCTGAGCCAATACCATCTGCYATCACCCTGAGAGCCTATGATGGTCGACCATCATCCCTTGAAGGGCTCTTCCAAAATGTCTCTGTATAAATTGGGGTCAAAACCATATTGATTGACATTGACATTATCGACGCCCCACTTGATTACAATATCTTGTTTGRACTTACCTACATTTATTTTATGAAGGTTGTATCCTCTTATGTGTTTCRTACGATGATMTTCCCCCATAATGGGAAAATCGTCACCATCGACCAACTTACACATTACAAGACTAATCATTCCGCCAACATCAATAACATCCTCCCCCTTGTCCACACTAGATCAGATTCTTTTTTCGGCCATCGGCATGGGTCCTATAATATTCAAGGATCCATCCTTGTTAGGAACCTATCATGGGGCACCACCTCTCCTAAACACTTCTCTTTCAACACAAGTGTGTATAGTTTCCTCTAATGGAACAGATATCAGAGACAATACTCCTCTCATTGAGTCACCTCTCCACATCGAAGTTCCACCCATAAGAGAATCACTACCTCAGGAATTCCCTGAAAGCACCACCACACCACTTGTCCCGGATTCCCCACCCACCCCCTCTAGGGGAAAGTACTAGTTTGGGAGACAGTCCCCCAAGCCATTACCCAAATCCCCTTTTTCTACCCCCAACCTGGAGTCCAAGCATTCCAGGTAGTTTCTACTCTCACCCTTCCAAACATGGTTATTTCCATCCATGTCTGGTACCTTCATCCACTTTCTATGGTTCCTACACCATCTCTCCGTAATCATATAGAGGGATTAGCGATGTAGATCCCATTACAGGATCCTGCCACACCACCCTCACCCCCAATTGGTGGAAACATCACCACCACTGGGGATAGAAAAAATAATCACAGGCCCGTATCTCTGCTTCCTCCTCGAGCTCAACCTCCTTGTGCACTATGCAAAAGAGAAGAACACCCCACTAATAGATGTCCTACTCTTCCCGAGTTACACAATATTATCGAATTCCCTAAAGCAACCCCGTTGCTTGCCACTCCACCAAGTACATCCACTGCTACTATGGAGTCCTCAACCACATGCCAGAAAGGGATACAAACCAAATTTTTGTGTGCCATATGTTCATAATATGTCCATTACTAATCCGGGCGGATCATCACACATGGAAGGGACTTTACTTTGTTTACCAAGTTGATTTGAAGTTGGTGACAAAGTGGTGAAAGGGTGAACTTATATGCTTTGGGTTTTATTTACTCATGCATTTTATTAATTCTTTGTGAGAAAAGGGTCTCATGCATTCTTTTATGATTTTATGAGATTCTCATGCATTTAATTATGCTTTATGAGCTTTTGGAAAAACTCAAAAATTATTATTCACTTTTGATGTAAAATTATCAATACTTGTGAGGGAAATTAGACTCGTGTATTTATCATTAAATTATAAGTTTGGAAATTGGTTTTTATGTGAGAAAACACCTCACACCAATTTTCCATTATTCTAAATTATAGGTTGAAGAATGAAGGACATGGATGAAGAGTCTTTGGGTGGTTTTGAGACTTTTCTGATTATGTGCTTGAGATAGTTTGAGATCCTACATTCATGGATCTTGTTTTTCCTCTTTTGTAATTAGATCCTATTATTGTGGATCTAGGAATTAATTCTCTTTCTTAAGAGAGAGTGAGGAAAAACTATATAATGCCTTATGTGAGCCCTTTGAAGGGGGAAGGAGAGTAATCAAGAATTAATGAGTGGAGTTAGAGAGCCATAGTGTTACTACTCCTAAGCATTGAGAGACTTATTCATGCAAGGAATTATCCTTCTTGATGTATGGAGAGATATGGGTGTGATTAGTCTTCTTGAATCCTCATTGAAGGACAAAGTGTCTCTTATGTAATAACTTATGAGAAGGTCTCATCATCTTTTGAAGAAGGAATGAAAGTGATCTGTATTCCAATTGAAGCGGATCCAGATACGTATCCCGAGAGGGGTGAACTCCGTTACCAACATCAGTTGTCTCTCTCTTTTCTTTTCATGTGATTTATTCCATCTGAGTTCATGTATGTTGTGTATTATTGTTTAAAATAATGGTTAATCATGGATTCATATTCCCTTTAATCCTTATGCAACTAATTCATTAGAAGATGATTCTCGATTGAAAACTTGCATAGAGTAAAGAATTCACCCGTTTTCAGAACAATTACACTCTGGGCCATGGAAAATTTGAGTCATTATGGAACAACCCCTTCATCATATAGCACTACCTCACCAAAGGCTTGTACATATTGACCTCTCTAGAAGAATACTCTCTCAAAGAACCCATCAATGGTTTGTACTTAAATAATTTTTATGCTTAAGCGTAGCCCCCCTACCTTAGGTTTCTCTTTGTACACATTTGTAGAGTTTTTAATCTTCTTTACCACCACCACTCCTCATGTTTGATCTATCACCCATGTTATTGACAAATGCATCATCCATCATCCTACCACATCAGTTACACTGACGGTCCTAGCTGCTAGACCCAAAATCTTGTTGTTGAGCACTCAACACACCCTAAAAGTCTATGTTCATTTTTTATTTTTGGGTAACACTTGATCCTTTACACTGTTTGTTTTTCCTTCAGTAAGAAAATGATACTTGCGCTTATTTTTTATGTTCATTCTAAAGCCTGCCTAAACATACAACAAGGAATCATCTTAATTGTTAAAGGGTCCTTAATAATATACTTAGGGAATCGACACACTAAATCTCTCCACGACGTGCTTAGGAGTTCGACATCAGTAAATGTTAAAGATGATGAAAAGCGTTTGAGAAGTTTAAAATAGTTGAACACTGATTTTCATCAGTGTCGACATATGAACATATTTATTTTTATGATTGAACCTTGGCAGAGGTATCGCCAAATACCAACCCATTCGGTTTCGGAAGGAAAAACAAAAGGTAAGTGTTGCACAAAGAGAAGAGTGGTATCGCCGATTGCCGACACCTGACATGATTTTCACGTCGGAGAATTACAAAATAAAATACACATTAATTTTACATTTTAAAGTGTCGATCCCCGACCTCCACCCTGGAGAGATACGATGTGATAAGACATTTTACCCACGGTTCTGTTAGGTAAGACACATTTAAAGTGTGAATAAGATTGCAGATCATGCATCAGTTGCTAATCCATGCATGAATCAAAGGAACCCATTTTAACTTGCTGATACAATGCATCTGCCTCCACGCCTCTGTCGTCAATGAGTTAGAATTTAATTGTGGAGAATCGACGGTAGTTTCATTTTGAATTGTGTTTATTAGTCGTATTAAATGATTGATACAATGGATAGAGTCTCTCCATTTATATTTTGTCGAAGTCATTATGCATGATCTTATTCTGCACGAAAAATATTTTAGAACCAACAGAGGAGCAGGGCCGGCAACCCCGATAAGCCGTCCAAATTTCAGTAAGCATTAGAAAACTTTCTTAGCAAGCATTACAGGTATGTATCCACTTGTGGTATTTTATGTTTCAGTTTATGAGTTCACAACCTAACACTGCTCTGCACACATGTTTAAAGGTTGTTTTAATTGTAGGAACAATGCCTCCAAAGAAACCCTCCACCAGGAAATACCCAAGAGTGCCAAAGACGCAAGAACCAGAAGCAGGAGAGGGATCCTCCCCAGCAGTTGCAAGACAATTAGAATTTGCCCCAAAATCAGTGCTTGTCATCAAGACAACTTCCAAGGAGGCCTTTGTCCAACCTCTGGCCTTTAGAGAGACAGAGCCAAACATTGGAGACAAAACAACATTTCCTCAATGGGAAGAATTGTTTAATAAAATCAAGAAAGAAGAACCCCTCGAGTATACCCTGCACATCGATCCTGATACAAGGAGGCTCGATGATGATGTCCTCCCAAACATCCATAGATATAATCTAAACATGGTGGCAAGACAAACTCAGGTGTTTCCTTGCATCGAGCTCCTAAAGTGGCTCATTGATCACAGTGATGCGCATAATTTTTTAATCAATGATGATAATGGTGGATGCATCGGGGTTTTCTTGCCATCAAAGGTTGAGAGTTACTACAACCTTGGGGAGTTAGAAGAAAATATGAGCACTGATTTCATATACCAGCAAAATCATGGCATTGTGGTGGAGGGAAGACAAAAAATTCATGAATCGGACTATTGGATGGTACCCAACGGCCAATCTAAGAGAACCATACATATACTTGATGGCTCTTCTCTACAGATTACATGGGGAGAAGGATTACTCCCGATTTTTAGAGGCTTAGATGCCCCTAGTGATCCTGGTTTTATGAGAAAAACGAAATGACTACAGATTATTAACAGGTGCTTAACACAAAATAATAGAGATACAATAAAATTGGTTTTCTATTCAATAAGGAAATAAGCTAAAATTGTAAAATGCAGCGGAAACAAGCTTGTTGGAATGGTGTTGGATTATCTCTGAGAAGAGATGTGACAGCTGCACTCATTCGCACGAACATGGTTATAATGAGGCTATGAAGGCCTTTTTACAATAAACAGGAATTCCAAAAACCATATACATCCAAAAAACTAACCCTAGGAGATGAGGCACCAAAATTCATGTGGGCCCCGCTTGGGTAAGTTAGTACATCAACTTCCCTGTGTCGTAGCTTTTGCATACGATCTTTGTTTTAGGCGTATGATAGCTCGTTGGAAAGGTATCACTAAGGAGATTCATTTTGGGGGATTAATCATGCCTTTGGATATCGTTGAGAACCTCAATCCCAAAAAACCTTAATTTAGGCCCTCAAAATGGCCCCAGAAGTTAAAACTGTTAAAAATAGTAAATTGCCAAAATTGTCAGAAAACTGTTTTGAGCTAGTTGGAAGAGGTGCGTGGCCACCGATATCCACCTAGATCACCTAGATTTTATGGTAGCCATTTTAGGCATGGGTTTCAATTGGGGTGCTATCATCTCCAAATAGTTGAGCACCTGCATAAGACAGGCCCAGACTCCAAAAGAGGCAGAAACCCCCCCCCCCTTCTACGTGGCCTTGTATCTGTTAGATGTCATCTGCGCCAGGAACATTTTCTCTGGAATGAACATGAACTGGCACTCTTCGGAGCTCCCGTTCCATGTATACTTCAACATTTTATGGGATAACAGGTACAAAAAATCCTATGCCCTTATCTGTGACCATTTTATTTCATGTATATACTTTTTGTTGTTCAGGAAAGAATTCCCTAGGCTATCAAAATAAGCAAAGGGGGTTATATCCAAAATGGGTCACTGGTATCTATATGAGCACGAAACCTACATCATGGTTTTTGGAGCCATAGGGGCACCTCATTTGTTACCCATATATGTTCCCGACCGACTACTGTTAGGGGAAATTTTCTACCAGACCATCTTGGAAGGATACAATGCCACCTTATTAAAGGAAAATAAGCAGGCTTTCATACCATATGGGTTTCATATTGGATTCTATATGGTCAAAGACACAGCACATGCTAAGCAATAAGGGCTAAGTCAATTGGAATTCCGGTTCCAAACTGGTCGATTTCGCAAACATGATCCCAAGGGACTGGTCTCGCAACATGCATCGCAGGTATCATCGTGTTGGCCCTATGCGCATGATTGGTTCAAAGATGAAATCTTCACCGAAAACACTCAGGATTGGGATGAAGTGGTGTCAAGAAGGGTTGATCCTCGAATGACCAGATTCAAGGCCATGCGTTTGGAAGAACAAGTGAATTCTTTGGAGAAAACAACTCAAGAAATTATCAAGACTCAGGAAGGAACTGTAGCATATGAACCTGACGAGGGAATAGGTGATCCCCAAGAGGGAATCAAGGTAGTGACAGTTTATCAAGAATCCTTGGTACAAATCAGGGATCTCCCTAAATATCAAGCTACACAAGAGATGGGTGCACTTTTATACCAGTAAGGTGAGCTGCTAATGAAGTGGATGCAGGATGATCCATAACTTATCATAAGACCTACGATTTCAACTACTATCCAAAGCGCCCCGAAAGAGTCAAGCGGACCCGGTCCCATTAATCCTGAAAACATCAATGGTTTATGTAATCTCGAATCCTCAACATCATCGGTCCATTCCTCGGAAGGCGGGACAACTCAATCAGAGATAAGTCGGGTCTCAATAGAAACCCAAGTCGGGTCTCGATAGAAACCCAAGCACCTAAACCCCTGAGCAAACTCATACATATATATATAGTGAATATGATATTCCAGAGTCATCTCACGGAACCCCAGTGCGTGTCCAAGAGGAAGGATGTCCTGAGAAAACCTCTTCCCCTCAGCCCAATTTTCAATACTAGGAGGTCTCGCAAAAGGAAACAGAAACAAAAATAGGCCTCGACACAAAAGGACCCTATGAATTGGAATTCGAGGTGGATCTGAATGATGGGCTCGAACCGGAGAAGATAAAGAAAGGATCTCCACAAAAGGAAATCAATAGTTCTGTGGCTAACGAGAAAGTAAGTAATGAGCCTATACCCGACACTTCCATTCTTCCCAATGCTCAAATCCCCGATGAGCGAAAAGTGGGAGTCAAACATGCAAGATATAGCGAGGAAGTTTGAGAGTCCAACCTCGAACAAATATACACCACCGA